>JAQZBX010010189.1:0-44752 GCA_029593785.1 Cabassous unicinctus | reverse complement strand
TTCAGTCCTAGTGTACAAATCATTATGGATTTTTGCATATTGATCTTGTATCCTACCAAGTTAGTAAATACATTTATTAGCACAGGTAGCTTTCTCATGGATACTTTCAAATTTTCTAAGTACAGGATCATGTCATCTGCAAACAATGAGAGTTTTACTTCCTCTTTTCATACTTGGATGTCTTTAATTTTTCTCTTGTCTAATTGCCCTAGCTAGAACTTCTAGTACAATTTTGAATAACAATGGTGACAGTGGGCATCTTGTCTTGTTCCCAATCTTAAAGGGAAAGCTGCCAACCTTTCCCCAATGAGGATGATGTTGGCTGTGGGTTTTTCACATATGCCTTTTATCATATTGAATAATTTTTCTTCTATTCTTATATTATGTATGTATGTATGTATGTATGTATGTGTATTATATATATATTACATTATATATATATAATTTTTTAAAAGCTAATTAGATTACATAAATATTACACAAAAAAATATAGGGATTCCCATATGCCTCACTTCCCACACCTCCCACAACCTCCCACATAAACATCTTTCATTTGCATGGCAAATTCATTGCAATTGATAAACACATCCTGGGGCTGTGCCATTAAGCATAGACCACAGTTCACATTATAGTCTACACTCTCTCCCACACAATTCTGCATGTTATGTGATGATATAAAATGGCCTTTATCTGTCATTTCAATGTCCCTCAGATGATTCCCAAGTCCTGAAAAGGCCCCCGTATTACAACTGTTTTTCCCTCTCCCTATCCCCAGAGCCTCCAGTGGCCACTGGCTCCACATCAATGTTGTAATTTCTTCCATCGCTAGAATCACAATATGTCTATAGTAGAAAACCAGTAAGTCCACTCTAGTCCACAGCTCTTCCCCCAATCATGAGGATTCTGGGATGGTGATGTCCACTCCACCTCCAATTGAAACGAGACTTGTATCCCATGGGGAAGATGGATGTGACTATCCTGCCTGCAGGATCAGACTCTCTCCGTTCCCTGGGATGGTCATTGTCCATCATCATCTCCCCGGCAGTTGTCCTAGGTGAGTCCAATGAGCTGTAGAGTAGGTGTTGCAGCTCCATTGAGGTTCCAGCCCAGCTGGCACATGGACAGCCCAAAGGATCAAGCCTCTAGACATACACCTACAAACTCCAGCACCAAGTATAGGTTTATATAGAAGGGACAGAGGAACCATGAGCAGGAAAGATGTAACTGAGTCCAAATCTGTCAGTCTCAGGAGCATAAACTCCAAAGTAGGGCCCACAGGCAAGCCACCAAACTCTGGAGCTATCTGCACTTGTCATAGGACCTGGGTGTTTCCAGAGTCCTCAGGAGCCCCACTATTTGGGGTGGAATACAATTTGTAAGTCTATGAGATCCTGCTGAGATGTGTGTAAGCATTACCTCTGGGATGAGCTCCTGAATCATTTTAAAGTCTTTTAGCAATATAAACTCATTTGTCTTTGCATTTTCCCACTTTTATTTGAGGTCTTTTTCCAGTTGCATTGCTAGTTGGGGCTTAGTAGCAATCCCTCGGTGCCAGGGAGGCTCATCCCCAGGAGTCATGTCCCATGCTGGGGGGAAGGTAATGAATTCATATGCTCACTTTTGCCTAGAGAGTGGCCACTTTGAGCAACAAGAAGGCTCTCAGGAGGCAACCCTTAGGCACCCCATAAAAATAGCCTAAGTTTCCATTTCAAGAGCAAAGATTCATAACCCTAGTCATCAATATCAAGGACCTATCAGTGGGTCACCCTCCTTCGACAGTCATTGCCCCTGCACTTGGGGGACTGTGTCTGCTCCCTTAGAGAATATAGCAGAGCTCTCCAGAAAGGGTATTCAGTATTCTTTCATTTATTGTGTGAGTGTCCACCCAATGTGACAATGCCCAGTGAGCATTTGAACATTTTTATATACATTATATGTATGCTCAAGTGAACTTCCTCCCATGAATCCCCGGTCCCTGACATCCCACACCAACGATTCTCCCCTGCCACAATTGTAGCCCTTCTGTGATCCAAAGCTACTTCAAAGATGAAGCCATGACAAAAGCTGAATACTATTAAAAGGAAAATGAAATAATAATAAGTTCAAATAAAAGAGATAAAATACAAAACAATTTTAAAATACTAAAAATGAAATAAAATTAAGATTGGGATATTAAAAAAATGAAAAAATATTAAAATTTTTTTTTGAAATTTTGCCTTTCATCACTGCAATATCTGGTGTCTTGCCTGTGCCATGTCACCTTCCCCCACTCATTCCCCAGTGTCTCCCCATTTTTTATTTTGTTTTCAAAGAAGTTTGAGGTCACAGCAAAGTCACACACAGAATACAGGAGACTCCCATATACCCAACATTCTGCCCCTTTCCTCCCCCCCATATTAATACCTTTTTACATGTGGATGATAGCTTTGTTATACCGGATATACAAATAGTGAAACATAGCTACCAAACATGGTCAATGGTTTACACTATGGTTTATACTTTAGACCATACACTTTTACAAATTTTGATGGTATTTACCATGTCCTGTGTCCATCACTGTGAGATCATGCACAACAGTTCCAATGACCACTAATTACCCCCTGTTTGATCTATTCTATTCCTTCCACCCCCATCCACCCGGTGCCCATGGCAACCCCCTGCCTTGACTCACTGGATGACAAGATTCATAGTTACATGCAACGAGACTGAGGTCTTGACACACTGGTTTGTCCTCTTCTATTAGGATCTGCACTTCCTCATGAGAAACACCCACCTGTCTATTTCTGCACAAATTGGTCCTCCCAAGGATGGGAGTCTAACTCCTTACGGCTCATTATGTGGGTCTCCACCCACTAACACAACATATTATGACAAAATGATCACTCATAATCTCCCTAGAAGCCTGATCCAGAGCCCCCTGTCCTGAATGCCCCCCTATTCAACACCCTAAACCAGTAATTCTTCCTTGTCATATTGCCATGAAAGCATTCCCAAATTTGTACTTTCAGCCAAATACCAACAAATCCCCAGTGTTCACCTGGTCACTCTCCAAGCCCTCCCCTCAGTACCCTGGATCTTCTAACCTACCCTTCTCAATCTACCCACCTGTCAACCATGCTCCACCCAAACCAACAATATCACTACTCTCTTCAAATTCCTTCAATGTGCAACTACATATTTTCACATTACGATAGATTACGTCCATATGAGTGATGGCTCGAAACCTTCTTCTCTCTTTCTATTTATTGTAATTCTATCTTCCAGACAATAGCTCTCTGAGACTGCTCAAATTCGTTAATGCATATCAGTGAGGTTATGTACTGTTCATTACTCAATGTATGGCTTGCTTCACTCAACTTAAGGGCCTCAAGATTCATCCATGTTATCCCATGTTTTAGCATTTTATACCTTCTTATAGATGACTAATATTCCATTGTATTATGTACCTCATTTTGTTTTTCAATTCCTCTGTTGAGGGGCACCAGGGGTATATTCCAACTTTTGACCACAGTGAATAATGCCACTATGAGTATTGGTGTACATATATCTATTCATATCTTTGCTTTCAAATCTTCTGAGTATATACCCAGCAGTGGATTTGCTGGATCATATGGAAGTTCTATAGTTAGTTTTTTGAGGAATCACCAAGAAATGGCTAGACCATTCTACATTCTCACCAACAGTGGATGAAGGTTCCCAATCCTCCACATTCTATCCAACACTTATAGTCTGCTGTTTTTTTTAATAGCCACCATTCTAATGGGTGTAAGATGATATCTCATTAGAGTTTTGATTTGCATTTCCCTAATAGCCAACAATGCTGAGCATCTTTTCATGTGCTTTTTACCCATTTGTATTTCTTCCTTGGAGAAGTGTCTTTTCAGGTCACTTGCCCATTTTTTAAAAGGTTTTTTTTTTATCTTTTTATGTTTGAGGTGTAGGATTTCTTTATATATGCAAGATATTAAGCTCCTATCAGATATATGGTTGCCAAATATTTTCTCCCATTGGATAGGCTTCCTTTATACTTTCTTGATGATGTCCTTTGAGGTACAAAGGTTTTTAATTTTAAGGAGATCCCATTTATCTATTTTTCCTTTTGCTGCTCATACTTTGGGTATGAAGTTCCTGAAACCATTCCTATTACAAGGTCCTGTGGATGCTTCCCTATATTATTTTCAAGGTCTTTATAGTCTTGGTTCTTATATTAACATCTTTGATCCATCTTGAATTGACTTTTGTATAAGGTGTGAGATGGTATTCCTCTCTCATTCTTTTGGACATGGATATCCAGTTCTACATGCACCACTTGTTGAAGAGGCCATTCTGTCCCAACTGAGTGGGCTTGGTGGCCTTGTCAAATATCAGATGACTGCATATGTGAGGATCTATGTCAGAAATCTCAATTCTGTTACATTGGTTGGTATGTCTATCCTTGTGCCAATACCATGCATTTTTGACCACTGTAGCTTTGTAGTATATTTTAAATTCAGGTATTGTGATTCCTCCAATTTCATTTTTCTTTTTCAATATGTGCTTGGCAATTCTATGCCTAGTTACCTTCCAAATAAACTTTGTAGTTAGCTTTTCCAATTCATTAAAAAATGCTGTGTTGGTTTTTATTGGGATTGCATTAAATCTGTAGATTAGTTTGGATAGGATAGACATTTTAATGATGGTTAGTCTTCCTATCCATGAATAGGGAATATTATTCCTTTTTTCAGTCTTCTTTGATTTCCTTTAACAGTGTTGTGTAGTTTTCTGTATATAAGTCCTTTACATCTCTAGATAAATTTATTCCTAGGTATTTGATTATTTTAGTTGCTATTGTAAATGGTATTTTTTTCTTGAATTCCTCCTCAGATGCTCGTTAATGGCATACAGATATGCTACTGATTTTTGAGCATTGATCTTATACCTTCGACTTTACTGAACTTATTTATAAGTTCTAAGATCTTTGTTGTAGATGTCTCATGGCTTTCTATGTATAGGATCATATTGTCTGCAAATAGTGAATTTTTTACTTCTTCCTTTCCAATTTGAATGCCTTTTATACCTTTAAAACCCATGCGGCACTCGGGAAGGCAAAGGAACAAAGTTTTATTACATACGGACCCTGAGGAGAGTCAAGTTTCCAAATTCTGAACCCCCAGTTTTATCTTTCATGAGTTTATATAAATTCCTAAGAAGTGGGCAGGAGAGATTTACAAAGAGAAGTGTGAGTTTAGCTTATCTTTTAAAGCAGAGGGCCATAGGGAGGAGAGTATAAGAATAATTATTTTTGTGGATTCCAGACAAAAGGTGGAGGAGGGTGCTTATCACCTTAAGTTTTGGATTCCAAGGGAGAAAGAGAGGAGGGGCAGTTATTTTCCTAAAGCTGTGGGTTTCTGCTGAGGTGGAGAAGCAGGGCTGCAGCACTTTCTTCATCATTCCTCCTCTTTGATATCCTTATAATTTTTTTATGGGGCATCATCTGTTAACATGGGGATTTTTCTATAGTCCCCAAGGGTTGATATGTAACATGAGGCATTAACTGATGTTTTAAGGCATTCAGGAGAGAAGTGATGCACTGTGTAAGATACCGTAGAACACATGGCACAGAACTTAAGAGGAAGAAAACTGTGGCTATTACTGGCATGAATGGCAAATCCAGGAAAGGACATACTGGAAGTAGTTCCCATTGGCAGGTGCCTGGTATGCACGGTTTAAGCAGTCTTTGGCTCATTCATTTAGCAGGGCTACCTTGTCCCTAACTATCCCTGAGGAATTTGCATAGAAACAGCATTTTTCCCCCAGGGCCTGGCAGATTTCCCCTGAAAACTGTGGTGATCAAGTTTAATCCTCTCCTGTTTTGTAAAAATACATCTACCAACAAGTCGATATGGTCTTGCAACCCGTTGAGATCCCTCAATATTTCGAGGTCACTTGATGTTTCCCATGCTAGGGTTTGTGTGTCCTCCTGACCAACTGCAAGTAAGGCCTCTGCTACTGCTGCACTTCTGACAGTTTCTAGTACTAAGAGTAGGGGGATTGCCTATATTGCTCATTTGCCTCAGGAGAGCTCTCCAGGCAATTCTTCTCCATACACTGAGAACGATGGTACTGGCTAAGCCAGATAACAGATACCCTGGCCATCCTGGAGGAGGCACCAGTAGGTGTTGTTGACCCAGACCCAGATGGTGGAGTTTGCAGTACATCGGTTAGACTTATTGAGTGGGCGTGTAGTATCACAGTTAGCCTTTCTAAGAGGGAGGATAGTTGAAGAGGAGCTGGTAGTTATGTTTTTACAGTTAGCCAGTTTTCCTGGGGTTCAGTTATGTGGACGGAGAGGTGCCTGGTTCTTTCCAAGGAGCTGTCATGGGACAGGAGGGTTATGTTCCATGGGACAGGTACGGGGAAGATGGTTAAACTTGAGGAGTTACATAGCCAGCAGGATGCAGCTATGTTAGGCTGGGATTTATTTAGAAGTGGTGGAAATTTTGAACCTGGTTCAAAAGGATGTTGCAGGGGCCTGTTCTGACTTTGGCTTTTAAGGTCTGGGCAGCTTTACTGATCCATGAGATCAAAAAAGGCCTGGGGTTTTTCCAAGTAGGAGGGAGTGTGGTGCTTCCAGTATAAGAGGTCTGTAGTTATGAAGGGCTGGTAGTACCAAACAGGCTTCCCAGGTTGCATATTTCCATCCTCGCTGATCTGGGCTGTGTCTCATGAAGGGGCATCTGTAACTCAGGTTGCGCTGAGAGGAGCCTCCTTGTTACTGGTTTTCTGGGGCTTTCACCAGAGGGGTCCAATGGTCCCAGAGGGACTGATTATGGGGTTGTTTCTGGGAGACTTGCCTGCAGTCCCATGCTAGGAGGAGAGGCTAGAGTGGCCGGAGCATATGGCGGTGGTGGTGGGGGTGGTGGGGCCTCTTCTGAGGACCCCTGATGAATGACTGACTTCCAAGATCCCGTTCCATGTGCAACCAAGACCCTGCTCTGTCTGTTTTTTCCAACACACAATTGAACCCAAGGGGGCAGTGTCTTGGCTATTTCTAACCAAACGGCGATATAGGGAAACTGATCAGGGTGGCCAAGAGTTCTTGTGACAACCAGCCACACTGCACAGATCCTGGCTATATCCAGGGTCCCTTTTGAAGACCAGTCAATGTTAAAAGTGGGCCACTCTAATTCACATAAGGTTCAGAGGGTGCTGGGGTTCATCCGGATGCCATAAATTCCAGAAAAGCCCTTCTTGAAATTCTTAAGCATGCAGTTTAAGATGGTAGGTTTTGACTGTGATGAGCCCATACCTTGCATTGGGGGCACAAGACAGAAAAAGGAAGGGGTTGTCTCTTTCAAGGCCACTCAGATGCCCACCTGGTGGGTTTCTTGTGAGAACTTTGGCTCATCTTAGCTAAGGTGCTCGGGCAGAGTTCAGGGTGGGCCTTTATGCCATATGACAAAGCATGGAAAACAGGATAGGGCACACTCAGGCTCCATAGTAAAGGCCATGGAGTCACAGACTGGAATAAGAGAGGCAAGTCTCCATGTTCCTCATTCACAAAAACAATCGCTCAGATATTATGCAGTCCCTCTCACAGGGTCTGCCCTATCCCGGGATCTTGATATTCAAGACTTTGGGAGGTGATCATTCTTCCCTTCCGTCTGGAGATGGGCCTGACTGAGAACTTGGCACCCAGGCCCTTACGTTTCTGGCATCTTCTGCTACTGTTCTGTCTACCTCCCCACTGAGTCAGGCTAGTGTGTGTGGACATGGCCCATGGGGACCAGCTCAGAATGAGGTCCCGTTAAGAGGATGGGTGTCATCTACCTCATGCACTTGGAGATCGCTGTCAGCCAAGCCCATCAGCCCCAAGCCGGAGGCACAACATGCCTGCTGGGTTGGGATTCCCAATTAGGGAACCAAATTTTGTGGCAGAAATGAAACTTAGGTGATGAGAAAACCCAAGCAGCACTCAGAGAGGTGGAGGAACACAGTTTTATTATGTGCGGTCCCAGAGGAGAGTCAAGTCTCCAAATTCTGAGCCCCCAGTTTTATCTTTCATGAGTTTATATAAGGGCCTTAGGCGGGTAAATTCCTAAACAAGGGGGCAGGCCAGGTTTACAAAATGGAAATGCAAGTTTAGCTTATCTTTTAAAGCAGAGGGCCTTAGGGAGTAGAGAAGAGAAAAGTCACTATTTTTGTAGATTCCAGAAAAAAGGGGGAGGAGTGTGCTTATCTCCCTAATTTGTGGATTCCAAGGGAGAAAGGGAGGAGTGGCAGTTATTTTTCTAAACCTGCAGATTTCTGCTGAGGGGGAGAAGCAGGGCTGCAGCACTTTCTTCCACAGAATCTCTAATTATGCTTGAGAGTGTTTGCAATCTAGCCAAGATGTGTCTTCCATGGATCACCAAATTAAGAAACACCACATTTAAAGTCCAATAAAAGTGAACAACTTGAACTTCTGAAACAGTAGTGAAAGAAAATGACTAAAGATGAAAAAATATATGGGAACTCTGTATTTTCTGCATGATTTTTCTGTAAACCTACAAATTCTCTAACTGAAAAAAAAAAGATGATCACAAACAATATATTTATGCAACAGAAGAAAGGTAACTCTTCTTTCTATCCTTAAGAATTACGGATCTCTGCATTGTTGCCTTAAAAGGAAGAATTAACACAAGCCTGTTGGTAGAGACATCAACTTTTGTTCAATTAATGGGAAGTGAGAGGAGCTCTCCCTGTATCTTGAAAACAAAATTCCAAGGCTCAATCTGCATGATCATCAGGGGGAATAATCTCCAGGTCCTCACAACACTGACCAGATGAACATTTACTTTGATATTACTCAGATAGATAATCTCTCCTTGAAAATTTCACTCCTTTCAATACCTTCTCATGTTTCCAGGAATAGCTAATTTCTCCAAGTGTACTAAATGTGCAAAGGCTATTTTCTTATGTTCTACATTGAGAAATGGTAAGCTAAGAAAACAAGTCATAAAAAATCTTTGAAAATGCAGCATTGTCAATACATACTTACTTTGTCAATGTACAATATTCTACGGATATTCCCTATTGTTAGAAATAGATTGCTACTATTTTAATAATTATAAATGATTCATTGATAAACTTCTCCCAGAAATATATTCTAAATGTTTTTAGGATATTTAATTTCTATTTAAAACTTCAAAACCATTATATATTTTAAGTCTCTTGATAACTATTGCAAATTGCATTCTTATAATGTCCACCACTTTCCAATATAAAATTGTGGGGGAAGAAGCCGTTCTCATCACCTGTACAGTTATATGGAAAACATTGTTAAAATCTGTAGGTATGCAATGTTGTTTGTTGTTTTGTCTTGTAATTCATTCTTAGTGAATTTGAAGAATTTTCACATATTCATTCGCCACTTGGAAATCTTTTAGAGAATTCTAAATCTGTTACATATGTCATAGATATAACTGAGTGACTTTTCTCAATTTTTAATTTGCAAGAAATTGTGGCAAGTGTTTTCATTACGCCTTCATTCTCACATTTGTCCAAAGAAAGAACCTACCCAAACCGCATGTGTGTAATAAGGAGGGTCAATGGAATCAACAAATTGTATCCTGAACTAAAATTTCAAAGATAGAAGGGAAGGAGAGAAAAAAAGGTGTTCATATAAAGTAATGTGAAAAATTGTTGAATGAGTTAGATATTCTATCCTGATGTAATCAGTGGTGGTATTTTCCCCAGTTGAAAAATATTTTATATTTTAAATGGTGTCCACATAAGGAACTGGGCCCCTAAATATTAGTTTACATAATAAAGCATAATCTTTTCACTGGGTTCAGAGAATATATTCTGCTGTATTTTCTATATTCCATCCACTCAAAGGTAAAATTCATTATCATTAGTCATGCTGGAAATACAAAATTAAATCCAAATAATGATATATACAAGAATACAAATGGTAACATTATGTATAATAGATATGAAACTAAATATAATGGAAATGTTAAAAAATGATGAATGAACACAAAAATTGTGTTATATTCATAAAATGGAAGCATATACATCAAAGAAAATAAGCAAATTATGTCACACATTAACAACATAGATTACTTACTGATACATAATTTGGAATGAGTAAAGGTTGGCAAAAATGCATGAAAAAATATGTTTTATTTATCTTAGGTTCAAAAGCAATCAAAACATTTCTAGACTGAAAGAAGTGATCTAAACATGACTAGTGTAGAGCATGGGTACCCTGACACACAATCATCAATTCTCTATTAAATTTTTATGCTGAACCAAACATTTCAACATCATAGAACCCCAGTTTATCAAAGTTTAGATGTACCTTTGCTTTCATCCTGTTTAATTCAAACATTACAAAAAAACATTCAACTTTAATTATATCCATCTCAACATGCATCCTTTTATTTCTCTTGGTTTATTAATTATGTATATAATGTTAGAGAAGATAATTTTTACCTTACAGTGAGTATTTGAATTTACTGATAACTTTACCAGTTTCTGTGCTCTACATCCTTTGGTGTAGCTCTAATATTATTAGATTTTGAATGAAGTAAACCCTTAAGAATGACAGCCATGACAGTTGGAATCTCCCTGTTTATATATGCTGTAAAATGTCATTAATTTGCCTTCATTCCTGAAAAATATTTTGACTTTATTGTGATTTATTTTTGGCCAACTCTCTCTGTAATTCTAAAGAGCACATCCAAACTACAACTAAAAATAATTAATTGAAATAAAAGTTAATCCTTTGACATTTGTCAGATTACACTTAATAATCTTCATTTTAGTAGTCACTAACTTCATGGGAAATTTATCATACATTCAAACACTCATACAGTATCAGAGAATACATAAAATGAAAATTTTTGCAATAACTCTATGATGCATATGAAAAGTTATATAAGAAATTCCTCTTACTTAGAAATAGAAATGGGAATAGGAGATTTGAAAAACAATCTTTTTTCCTAAAAAGAAAGCTAACTTTTTAAACAAACAAAAAAAAAACAAAATTATGGCAATAAATAATTATAAAATTAAAATAATATGCTTAGTGTTTTTATAAGTAAAATTAATTGATATGGTTAAATTGCATCCAAAATAAATTTCATTCATATGTAATTTTATAAGCAAACATTTAAAATAAAAGTGTCTAAAAACACAGTTATAAATAAAGGATTCTGTATCATTGAGTCACCAAAATAGCACAATACAAAATCAAATAAATATGAAAGTGCTGTTAATAAGATAATTGAGGGAGAAAAAATATAAGATATACAAAGACCAAATAGCAAAATGGCTGAAAAAGTCATGCTTTATCAGTACATGGATTAATTTGATATAAATGTTTTAAACTCTTTAAATGTATTAAAAAGCATGACACAAGCGTAAGATGTTTATAAGAATCTCTCCCTATATTCAAAGCCACAAGTAGGCTGAAAGTGAAAGAATGGGAAAAATATATCATGAAATCATTAACAAAAGAGAGCTGGGGTCGCTGAACTAATTTTAGATACAATGGTCTTTAAGTCAAAAACTGTTATGAGAGATATAGATGGTCACTATATAGCAAAATAGGTCAATCAATAAGAAGGCATACTAATTATAAATCTCAATGCATCAAGTCACAGAGCTTCAAAATACATGAAGAAAATACTGATTGATTTAAAGGGAGAAATAGATAATTCAATAGTAATAGTGAGAGACTTCAAAACACCACTTTCCCTAGTAAATAAAAGATCTAACCAGAAGGTCAATAAGGAAAATACAAGACATGACTGATTCTCTAAACTAACTAGACCTAACAGACATAGGAAGAAAAATTCACCCAACAGCAGCAAAAATCAAATTATTCTCTGGTGAAAAAGGATCATTCTCCAGTACAGAAAACAAGTTTCCATAAATGCAAATATATTGAGATGTTGGAAGATGGCAGCAGAGAAACAAAGGTGGCTCACTTCTTTTCTAAAAAAAAGCAAAAGGAAAGGCAGAAACTACCTGAAAAAAATGTTTTAGACGTTTGTAGACCAGGGGGTGTGTTGCCCATTATTCAGAAGAGAGCAGAAGAGGGAGACAGAGAAGCTGAATAAACCACCATGAGTTAATTACCCTGATGGCTAGGAATGGAACCCACCCCATACCCTCAAGGCAAACACCATTGACCAGGTCTGGCTATCACTAACACAGAGGGGAGTGGAAATTTTTCCTCCTTGGAAAAAGGGAGAGTAAGGCCAATGGCTCACTGTGGCTTCTGATCCTTGAGTTTGGAATGTGGGGACTGGCTCTGAATACCTGGCCTGTAGGAAGAAACTTCCACAGATGTTAAATTTTTATTGAAGATGTTGTTTCTGCACCACACACCCAGTGAAGGTTGGAGTGATTACACTCCACCACAGTGCTGAGGGGGGAAGTTTACTGAAGAGAGCTACTTGCTGGCAATTCAGGTAAGTTTGTTTTAGTTTGCCAAAGGGCTGCTCATGCAAATAAGCAGAAGTGTGTTGGCTTTTATAAGGTGATTTATTTTGGGTAAAATCTTATAATTCCAAGGCCATGAAATATCCATACAAATGCATGTTCAAAGATGCTTTCTCACCAAAGTCAGCGGCCATGCGGCAAAAATGGCCACCAATCTCTGCCAAGGTCTCTGCCTTCCTCCAGAATCTATCACCTCTTGAGGCCTAGCTCCCACAGCATACCTGCCTGCTATCAGGCACAAGGCTTGTCTCTTTCTTGGCCTCCAGGATCAAACTCTGCTGTTTCACTCTCTTCCTGAGTTTAGCTGCAAGATATCAGGCTTATGACCTATCGCTCCTTGGTTGTTAGCTGTTTTAGTCTCTCAGAATCTTCTGTTTTCCTGGAGCACTCTCTCCCACATGAAAAGATCAATATAATATGGCTGCTGTCTTTTTCTCTATATGTGTGTCTGTGTATCTCCATTTTTATCAGATCAAGCAAGAAGGCAGACACCAAACTTGATGTAATCTTGTCAAAAGGGTCTCACACTGATAGGAATATAGTACTCTTTTTGGGATTCATAAAATAATTTCAAACCGTCAGAGCATTCTTGGAAAAAAAGATGTTTTGCATCTTTACTGTCCCCATCCCTTGGGCCTTTGGACAATGCTGTGCTCCCCTTTAATGGGTTGCTGGCCCTGCTTTGATCAGTTAAACATGGACAATTTTATAGTTTGGAATATGTTGAACCAAGATTAAAGAAAAGCCATAACACAAAGCCAAAGAACAATAAAAGCCTAGACAAGTGAAAGAAGCTGACCATCAGAATAAACTCACTATCATAATCTGATGCTTATACATCAGCTAAAATTTATAAGCCATACCAGAAACAGGAAGATATATCCTGTAAAAGTAACAAAATAAAATGCCAGGTGAGATGCAGGATTTGAAACAACTAATCAATGATGTCCAAACAAATTTCCCAAATCACTTAAAGGAGTTAAAGGAAAATATGGCTAAATAGATAGAGGTATTAAGAAGACACCGGGTCAGCAGAAAGAAGAATTTGAAAGATTAAGCAGAAAAATAAAAGAACTTTAGAGAATGAAAGACAATGGAGGGCATTAAAATTAAATTAGAGGCATAACACAGATTTGAACTGGCAGAAGAAATAATCAGTGACTTAAAGGAAAGAATATCTGAAATTGAAAACATAGAAGAAATTATAGAAAAAGAGGGAAAAAAGTTGAGCAGGGGTCTAGAGAAATGAATGATAGTATGAATCACACTCACAAGCATGTCATCAGAGTTTTAGAAGAAGATAAGGGAAAAGGAGAAGAAAGTATACTTGAGGAAATGATGGCCAAGAATTTCCCAACTTTGATTAAAGACATAAATAATCACATCCAAGAAGTGAAGCACACTCCAGAAAGAATAAATTATAGAACTACTCTGATATACATACTTATCAGAATGTCAATTGACAAAGATTAAGAGAAAATTCTGAAAGCAACAAGAGGAAAGCATTATCCAATACATACAAAGAACTTAATAATAATTAGTGTGGAATTTTCATCATAAAATATGGAAGTGTGAAGGCAGTGGTTTGATATAATTAAGACAATGAAAGAGAAAAACTAGAAACTAAGAATTCTTTATCTGGCAAAACAATCCATCAAAAAAGAGAGTGAATATTCAAAAATAAACCTAAACTGAAAGAGTTCACTATTCACAGATAAACAGAAACTGAGAGAGTTTGTCATCAAGAGACCAGCCCTACAAGAAATTTTAAAGGGAGTTCTGCAGACTGAAAGGAAAAGACAAGAGAGAGAGAGACTTAGAAAAGAGTGTAGATATGAAGATTTTCAGAAAGGATCACTAAAAGAATAAGAGAGACAAAAATGGGACATGACATATGAAAACCAAAGGATAAAATGGTTGAAGAAATGCATATACAGTAATAACATTGAATAAAATTGAATGTTAATCAATTAAATGCCCCAAACAAAATACACAAGCAGACAGAATACATAAAAAATATAAGCCATCCTTAGACTCAACTTAGACCCAAAGATACAAATATTGTGAAAGTGAAATATTGGAAAAAGATATTCCCATACAAACAATAACCAAAAAAGAGCAGAAGTAGCTATATTAATAGTGGACAAACAGACTTTAAATACAAAGCTGTTATATGAGATAAAACAGGCATTGCATACTAATAAAAGGGGCAATCCACCAGGAAAGAAATAACAATTATAAATATTTATTCAGTAACCAGGGTACCCCAAATTACTTGAGGCAAACACTGGCAAAACTGACGGGAAAATAGATATCTCTGCAAAAATAGTTGAGAATTTCAATACACCACTCACATTAATAGATAGAACAACTAGATAGCACATCAATAAGGATGAACAGTATGGTAAATGAATTAGACCTAACAGACATATACATAATATTGCAACCCATATCAGCAGGATATACATTCTTCTCAAGTGCTCACGGATCTTTCTCCAGGATCGATCAGATATTGGGTCACAAAACAGATCTCAGTAAATTTAAAAAGATTAAAATTATACACAGCACTTTCTCTGATCTTATCAGAATGAAGCTGGAAATAAATAATAGGCAAAGAACTGGTAAATTCACAAATGTGGAGGCCAAATAACACATTCTTAAACATTCGGTAGGTCAAAGAAGAAAGTGCAAGAGAAGTTAGTCAATATCTTGAAATGCATGAAAACAAGAACAAGGATGTCAAAACTTAAGGGATGCAGCAAAGGTTGAAAAGGACATTTATAGCCCTAGAAGCATTTATTGATAGTAACACATTTTAATGAGTAGAACTAATGTGACTGGTTTATAAATGGAATTGTGGCTGAAATGGGTATTCTAGTGATGTAAATGTCAATTTAAAGAAAGATAGCAAATAATCTAGGGACTGAATAATATTGTGAACCCAGGAGTGGATGAGAATTGAGGTTAATTGTACAAATGCATCAGTGTCCTTCTATGAACTAGAACAAATGTATAGCACTATTGGAAGGTGGTAAGAATGTGGAAAAAATTCAATTAATGTAAACTATGGACTGTAGTTAAAAGAAATACTGAAATATTCTTGCATCAATACTACAGATGAACTGTATTAATAATAGAGGGTATGAAAAAAATATACCAAATGTACAGTATAGACAATAGTTAATGGTAATAATCTGATGATATTATCTCATAATCTGTAGCAAATGTTCCACAACAATGTAGTGTGTTGGTGGAGGGATGTTGTATGGGAAATTCATACATGTTCATGATAATTTTGTAAGTTCACAACTTCTCTAATAAAATATATTAAAAAAGAGGAAAAAAAGAGATAAAATTGAAAACATAACTGAACACCTGGAGGAACTAGAAAAAGAACAGCAAAGTAAACTGAAAGCAAGCAGAAGGAAAGAAATAACAAATATTAGGGCAGAAATAACTGAAATTGAGAACAACAGCAATGACAAAAATAGAGACAATCAACAAAACCAAAAGCTGTTTCATCGAGATCAATACTATTGACAAACAGTTAGCTAGATTAAAACAGAAACAAGGAGAGAAGATTCAAATAAATAAGTTCAGATATAAGAGAGGGGAATTACTACTGATAGTACAGAAATCAAGAGCATCATAACAGAATATTATGAAAATCTGTATGCCAACAAATTAGACATCCTAGATGAATTTGGCAAATTCTTTGAAACTCCTGAACAATCTACACTGACTTTAGAAGAAAAACAAGACCTCAATAAATCAATCACAAGTAAAGATATTGAATCAGTCATCAAATTCTTCTAACAGTACCAGATGGCATCACAGGTGAATTCTACCAATCTTTTTGAGCAGAATTAATGCCAATCCAGCTCAATATCTTCCAATTGAAAAGGAGGTAAAACAACCTAATTAATTATATTAGGCCAATATCACTTTCATAACAAAGCCAGATAAAAATACCCCCAAAAAGAAAATTATAGAACAACACATATTATGAATATACAGGCAAATTTCCTCAAGAAAATCCCATCAAACTAAATTCACCAGCACTAAAAAATTATACACCATGATTCAATGGAAATTGTTTCATGTACACAAGCATGGTTCAACATAAACTCAATTAATGTATACACCACATTAACAGAATGAATTTAAAAAAAAAAAAGAACATCTCCATTGAGGCAGAAATAGCATTTAATCAAGTCTATCAACTCCTTGCTAAAATTTCTTAGGAAATTAGGTATAGAAGGAAATGTCCTCAACATAACAAAGGGCATATAAGAAGATACCACTGCTTTCATCATACTTGATGGTAAAAGACTGAAAGCTTTCTCTCTAAGATCAGGAACAAGAACAGATGCCCATAGTCAACAGTGATATTAAAAATTATACTGGAATTTCTAGTCACAGCAATTAGGCAAGAGAAATAAAACATTCAAATTGGAAATGAAGAAGTCAAACTTTCCCTATTTGCAGATGACATAATTCTAAATATAGAAAAATCTGAGAAATTCACAGCAAAGCCACTAGGCTAAAAATAAAATTCAACAAAGTGGCAGGAAACAAAAAAAAACCTCAAATATCAGTAGTGTTTCTCTACACTGGTAATGAACAATCTGAAGAGGAAATCAAGAAAATAATTCCATATACAACAGCAATGACAAGAATCATATATAGGAATAAATTTAACAAAAGTTGTAAAGGACTTGTACATGAAACACTACTAACATTGAAAAAAGATATAAATAAATGAAGGACATTCTGTGTTCATGTATTGGAAGAGTAAACATGTTAAGATTTCAATTTTACCCAAAGCAATTTACTAATTCATTGCAATACCAAACAATTGGAACATCCTTCTTTGCAAAAAATGAAAAGTCAATCAATAAATTTATATGGAAGTGTAAGGGGTCCACAGTAGCCAAAGCCATCTTGAAAAAGAATAATTAAGTTGGTGTACACACACTGCTTGATCTTAAAACTTTTTACAAAGCCACAGTAATCAAACCAGCATGATACTGTCACAAGGATAAAAATAGAACAGTGGAATTGAATCCAGTTCAGAAATAAACTCTCACATACATAGTCAATTGATATTTTACAAGACTGCCAAGTCCACTCAATTGGAAAGCAATGGTCTCTTCAACTACGCTTCAACTGAGAAGAGTGAATCTTCATATGTGAAGAATGAACGTCATTCCCTACTTCACACCATATACAAAAACCAATTCAAAATAGATAAAAGACCTAAATATAAGAAACAATAATATAAAACACTTAGAATAAAACTTGGGGAAATATCTTTAGGACCTTGTGTTAAGCAATGCTTTCTTATACTTTACATCAAAAGTGCAAGCAGGGAAATAAAAAATTAGGAAATTGGACTTCATAAATACTAAAAATTTTGTCCATCAAAGGATTTCATAATGAAATTAAAAAGATAACCTACACGATGGAAGAAAATATATATAAACCACATATCTAATAGGAGTTTTAATCCAGTATATATTAAGCAAACCTTCAATTCAACATTAAAAAGTCAGACAATTCAATTAAAAATTGGCAAATATTTCTTGAAAGAAGCTATACAAATGCCAAAAAAGTACATAAAAAGTGCTCAATACTTCCAGGAAGATGGCGGACTAGTAAGACACGGGAATCTCTTCTCCAGAAAAATAGTTAGAGGACTGGTTGAAACAGCCCCAAAAAAGATCTTCTAGGGTTTAGGACAGCAGGTGAAGGCTGCACACCTCCCAGAGGAGAGAGGGACAAAACAGGGAAATTGCGATGACAGAACTGTGAGTTGGAAACAGCAGCGGCTGCTGCTGCCAGCACCCTCCCCCACACTAAAGACTCTTTAGAATTCTCGGGCCTCTGGTCCTGTGACTACAGACAAAGGGGGTTCCAGGGATCTACCACCCCAGGAAAGGGGAGAAAAAGGGACACAGCCTAAGTCTGACTCAGCTTCTGAGTCGCAAATTTGTGCTGCGATGCCCCAGGCGCCCTTCCAGGCCACGTGGGACCACATGGTGTTTTGCCCTTGGAGCCAGCGAAGGACTGGAGAAATCTGACCCTCAAAATCTCCCTGTCTTCTAGCCTGGAATAATTGTTGAGGAATCCACAGGAGAGGGGAGAGAGAGCCCAGGGTTGACTCAACTTTTGACTCACAGATTTGGACTGCCGTGTCCCAAGAGCTGTTCCATGCTGGGTAGGGCTGCATAATTGTTTGCCTTGGAGACTGCAAGAGGCTAAAGATATACAAACCTCATAATCTCCTCCTTTACTAACAGGGACTGATTGTTGAGAACTCAGAGGGGAGTGGAAATATTTCCTATCTGGGAAAAAGGAGGGGTCTGCCAGAGAAGACTGGAGAACTATCCCAGAAAGTTTGAATTACAAGGCTCTTAACCTCCAGACTGGAAGATCTATCACATTGATCTCGTCTGTGCTGCAGCAAATACACTCTGACCAGGCATTGAATTGAGAACTGCCAAAGAGCACCATTTCCTGGCAGACAAAAGAAATGCACTTTAAAAAAGTTAAAATAAGTAGGAGAGGCTTTTCCTGACTTCTATAGCCTCCCTGCCCAAGGCCTTAGGAAGCAACTATATAAACAATTACTGGGTCCATTGCCCAGTTTTGAGCAACCAGCAGGACAATCCTAACAATCCAGGTCGAGCCAAAAATCAAAGAGCTATGGTAACTCACAGTCTCCTACAACTAAATCCCTATAAAAGAGAAAGAGATTGAGCATCTGACTAAACTACATCCTAACCAGATGCCTAAACACCAGCAAAAAATTACGAGCCATACTAAGAAAACAGAAGACATGGTCCAAAAAAAGGAACACATCAAAGTCCCATAAGAGATGCAGAATTTAAGAGAAATATTCCACGAGAGAGCACAAATTCCCCAAATCAAATTAATGAGCTGAAAGACAATATAGTTAAAGAGATAAATGACATGAAGGAGTTATTGAGTGAACACAAAGAGGAATTTGAAATCCTGAACAGAAAATTAAGAGCTCATGAGAATGAAAAACACAATAGGTGAGATAAAAAACACATTTGAGGCATAAAACTGCAGACTCACAATGATAGAACAAAGAATAAGTGATACCAAAGAGAGAGCAGCTAAAATTGAAGAGAGAAAAGAACAGAGAGAGAAAGAATGGAAAAAATTGAGCACGGGCTCAGAGAGTTGAATGACAACACAAAATGCAACAACATACATGTCACAGGAATTCCAGAAGGGAAAGAGAAAGGAAAAGGGTCAGAAAGAGTATTTGAGGAAATAATAGCTGAAAATTTCCCAACTCTCACAAAAGAAATGAACTTACATGTCCAAGAAGCACACTGTACTCCAATGAGAATAAATCCAAATAGACCTACACCAAGACACACACTACTCAGAATGTCAAATGTCAAAGATAAAGAGAAAATTCTCAGAGCATCAAGAGAGAAGCAAACGATCAGGTATAAGGAACTTCCAGTAAGACTTAGTGCAGATTTCTCTTCAGAAACCATGGAGGCATGAAGAAAGTGGTATGATACAATTAGGAAACTGAAAAAGAAAAAAAATGCCAGCCGAAAATCTTTATCCAGCAAAACAGTCCTTCAAATATGAAGGTGAGCATAAAATATTCACCAACAAACAGAAACTAAGTCTGCAAAAAAGAACCCACCTTTGCAGGAAATATTAAAGGAAGCTTAGAACCTGAAAGAAAAAGACAGGAGAGAGGCTTGGAGGAGAGTAGCAGACAAGATAACTAAAACAGTAAAAAGAGAGACAAAAATGAGGTGACATATGAAAACCAAAGAATAAAATGGAGGAAGTAAATAGCGCATTCGCAGTAATATCATTGAATGTGAATGAATTAAACTCCCCAATCAAAAGATACAGGCTGATAGAATGCATAAAAAAACATGAGCCATCCATATGCTGCTTATAAGAAACTCACTTTCGACCCAGGGATACAAACCGGCTGAAAGTGAAAGGTTGGAAAAAGATACTCCATGCGAATGGTAACCAGAAAAAAGCAGGGGTAGCTATACTAATATCAGAAAAAAACTGACTTTAAATGCAAAAAAATTTATAATAGATACAGAAGGCCATTATATTTTAATAAAAGGGACAAACCACCAGGAAGATATAACAGTCATAAATATCTACACACCTAACCAGGGTGCCCCAAAATATATGAGACAAACTCTGGCAAAACTGAAGGGAGAAATAGACATTTCTGCAATAATCATTGGAGACTTTAACACCCCACTCACATCATTAGATAGAACAACTAAACAGAAGATCAACAAGGAAACAGAGAACTTGAAAAATATGATAAACAAGTTAGACTTAACAGACATATACAGAACACTGCATTCAAACTCAGTGGGTTATACATTCTTCTCAAGTGCCCATGGATCTTTCTCCAGGATAGACCACATGTTAGGTCACAATTCAGCTCTCAATAAATATAAAAAGTTTGAAATTATACAAAGCACCTTCTCAGATCATAATGGAATGAAACTAGAAATCAATAATAGACATGAAAAAAGTAAATTCACAAACGTGTGGAGACTGAACAACACACTCCTAAATAGTCGGTGGGTCAAAGAAGAAATTGCAAGTGAATTCAGTAAATATATTGAGACAAATGATAAAGAGAACACAACGTATCAAAACTTATGGGATACAGCGAAGGCAGTCTTGAGAGGGAAATTTATAGCCTTAAATGCCTATATTAAAAAACAAGAAAGAGTTAAAATCAAAGATTTAACTGAGCAACTAGAAAATTTAGAAAAAGAACAGCAAACCAATCCCAAAGCAAGCAGAAGGAAAGAAATAATAAAGATTAGAGCAGAAATAAATGAAAATGAGAACAGAAAAACAACAGAAAAAATCAACAAAACCAAAACCTGGTTCTTTTAGAAGATCAATAAAATTGACAAACCCCTAGTTAGACTAACAAAGAAAAAGAGAGAGAAGATACAAATAAATACAATTAGAAATGAAAGGGGGGAAGTTACAAATGACCTCACAGAAATAAAAAGAATCATAAGAGGATATTATGAGAAACTATATGCCAACAAATTAGACAACCTAGATGAAATGGACAAATTTCTAGAAAAGCACAACCAACCTACACTGATGCAACAAGAAATACAAGAAGTTAACAAGCCAATCACATCTAAGGAGATTGAATCTGTCATCAAAAATCTCCCAGCAAAGAAAAGTCCAAGACCAGATGGCTGCACAGGTGAATTCTACCAAGCATTTCAAAAAGAATTAACACCAATTCTGTTTAAACTCCTCCAAAAAATTGAAAAGGAGGGAAAATTACCCAATGCGTTTTATGAAGCCAACATCACCTTAACACCAAAGCCAGATAAAGATTTTACATGAAAAGAAAATTACAGACCAATCTCTCTAATGAACATAGATGCAAAAATTGTCAACAAAATACTTGCAAATTGAATCCAACAGCATATCAAAAGACTTATACATCATGACCAAGTGGGAATTATTCCTGGTATGCAAGGCTGGTTCAACTTAAGATAATTAATCAATGTAATACACCACATTAACAAAGTGAATGAAAAACCACATGATGATCTCAAGAGATGCAGAAAATGCATTCTACAAAATCCAGCATTCTTTTTTGATACAAACACTTCAAAAGATAGGAATAAAAGGAATATTCCTCAATATGATAAAAGGCATATATGAAAACCCACAGCCAACATCATACTCAATGGGGAAAAGTTGAAAGCTTTCCCTCTAAGATGGAGAACAAGACAAGGATTCCCACTGTCACCATTGTTATTCAACATTGTAATAGAAGTTCTAGCTACGACAATTAGACAAGAAAAAAAAATTAAAGGCATCCAAATAGGAAAAGAGGAAGTAAAACTCTCAGTGTTTGCGGATGACATGATCCTGTACTTAGAAAATCCTGAAGTGTCTATGACAAAGCTACCAGAATTAATAAATGAGTTCAGCAAAGTGGCAGGATACAACATGAACACGCAAAAATATTTTTTTTTGTACATGAGTACTGAAAAACCTGAAGAGGAAATCAGGGGAAAAATTACATTTTCAATAGCAACAAAAAGATTCAAATATGTAGGAGCTAATTTAACCAAAGAAGTACAGGATCTATATGCAGAAAACTACAATACTATGCTAAAATAAATTTTAAAAGACCTAAACAAATGGAAAGAAAGTCCGTGTTCATGGATTTGAAGAATAAATATCATGATGATGACAATCTTACCCAAACTGATTTATAGATTCAATGCAATACCAATCAAAATCCCAACAGCTTACTTCACAGAATTAGAGAAGGCAATTACTGAATTCATCTGGAAGGGTAAGTGCACCCGAAAACCCAAAAGCATTCTAAAAAAGAAGAGCGATGTGGGAGGAATTTCACTGCCTGTACTTGACCATATTACGAAGCTACAGTCATCAAAACTACATGGTACTGACATAAAGATAGACACATCGATTAGTGGAATAGAATTGAGAACCCAGAAATAACCCTCACCTCTACAGTCAACTGGTTTTTGACAAACGTACCAAGCCCAGGCTAAGGGGAAAAACAGTCTTTTCAACAAATGGTTTTGGGAGAACTGGATATCTATAACCAAAAGTATGAACGATAACCCTTATCTCAGCCCCTATACAAGAATCAACTGAAAATGGATCAAAGATCTAAATATAAAAGCCAGGACCATAAAATTACTAAAAGAAATTGTAGGGAAACATCTTCAAGACCTTGTACTAGGTAGTGGTTTCTTGGACCTTACACCCCAAGCACATGCAACAAAAGAAAAAAAAAGATAAATGGGACCTCCTCAAAATTAAACACTTTTGCACCTCACAGGACTTTGTCAAACGGGTGAAAAGGCAGCCAACTTAATGGGAAAACAAAATATTTGGAAATCACATATCTTAAAAGGGTTTAATATCCAGGATATATAAAGAGATGTTACAACTCAACAATAAAAAGACAGATGACCCAATTAAAAAATGGGCAAAAGACTTGAATAGACATTTCTCCAAAGAAGAAATACAAATGGCAAAAAAACTCATGAAGAAATGTTCAACATCACTCATGATTAGGGAAATGCAAATCAAAACTACAATGAGATATCATTTCACAACTATCAGAATGGCCACTATTGAAAAGACAGAGAACTACAAGTATTGGAGAGGATGTGGAGAGATAGGAATACTTCTTCACTGTTGGTGGGGATGCAAAATGGTACAGCCACTATGGAGGACTGTTTGGCAATTCCTAAAGAAGTTGAATATAGACTTGCCATGTGACCCGGCAATACCACTACTGGGTATATACCAGAAGACCTGAGAGCAGTGACATGAACAGATATCTGCACACTGATGTCCAAAGCAACAGTATTCACCATTGCCAAAAGTTGGAAACAAACCAGATGTCCATCAACAGATGAATGGATAAACAACTGTGGTCTATTCACACGATGTAATATTATGCAGGTGTAAGAAGAAATGAAGTCGTAAAGCATATGACAACATGGATGAACCTGGAGTACATTATGTTGAGTAAAGCAAGCCAGACACAAAAGGACAAATACTGTATGAATGCGTTACTATGAACCAAATATATTGTGTAACATATTGTTTGATTACAAAAAAAAATTTATATGTATCCATTACATTTAATTGAGAAATGTATATATTTAAAAAAAAGAAAAATGTGCACACAAAAGGAAATATAAGTATAGTACAGTGCATAGCTTAGGAGGAAAAAATCTTTATAACAAATCAAACAGTAAATTTTGATTTAGTTAAAAATTGTATTTTAACCACATTAGAGAGGGGATATGAGGGCTTGAATGATGGAAGATGGCCAAATCCTCATCTCTCATAATAGGAATTCTTTATGCAATGTTAAAATTGATAAATAAAAAAGTACAAGTAGAAGCACATTGTGCTTTGTTTTTTTGTGTTTTTTTTTTGTTTTTTGTTTTTTAGGAGGTACCAGGAATTGAATCCAAGACCTCATACATGAAAGCACATGTTCAACCACTGGGCTACACCTGCTCACCAGTACATTGTGCTTTTTTTGGTTTTGTTTTGTGTTGTTCTTGTTGCTGTTTTTGTTTTTTATGGCACATTGTATTTTTAATGGAAGTAAATGCCAGCAAAATAGATAAAAGAGTTTAAGGAGGGGGTTAGAGGTGAGGATGGGTGGGCTGGGGAATCAGTTTTTCATTGTAAGCCTTATAGTATTGTTTGACTTTTTAAACCACATGATTGTACTGTTTTGACCAATTTTTTTAAACTTTAAAATAAAGCTTCAAAGTGTTAAAAAAACAAGTGCTCAATATAAGTAAGTACTATGAAAATACAAATCAAATTCACAAGATACCATTTCATACCCATTAGAATATGTTAATATACATGGAAATACAAATCAAATTCATGAGATAAAATCACACCAATTAGAATTATATATATATATATATATATATATCTGAGCTCACCATGCAGCTTATCATAGAAATAAGGACAAATGAATTTATTCTTTCTGGATTGAAATAGAATAGTAATTAAAGTGCCACCTCCACTATCTGGTGATTTTACTCCATGAGGATACCCTGTTCGACTTTCCCAATGATAAACTATGGGAAAATACAATAGCACAAGATTAAGAACATGAGATGTGAGTTATGAACACCAGGACTAGAAGCTATTAGTTACTCCAGGTTAATAGTGTTTTGTGCAGAATTGCAATCTTGGTCTTCAAGAGCATCACACTTGTTTTACAGTCCACTATGGTCACAAAGGTCAATTTACAGCAAATCAAAAATGATTTTCTCTTCTTGAAAAGGACAATAGGAGGACCTCAGACATAAACTTCATTAAATTTCTCCCTTACATCCTCAATAGTAGATGAATTATTGAGAAAAACAAAACTTTGGGACCACTCAGAGCATTACCATTTATAATCCTACCAGGTGGGTACGAATACCAGGGGTTCTTTCATCCTATGAAAATGAATGGAAATAAATAAACAAAAGCCTCTGAAAAAATACATTATTTATTTGGATTGTAAACATTCCAGCAAGAGGCTGATCTGTGTAATATCTAAAGACTCTTCAAATTTTTCACTTCGTTTACTTCAAGATTTTATTCCACAGATTTTCCAGAATAAGAATCGAGGTCACCCTAGACATGTAGTCATTTTCTCCATAGAATTACCTATTGGGTGTTATGTCTGATTCAGTCCTCTATGGTTATCCAAAAGGTAATAATCAAGAATTTCGATCAAAAGTCAGCCCTTGACACAAGTGGCTAAAAAAGGAAAAAAGAAATTAAATAATAAATAAAAAATAAAAAGAAATTAAAAAAGAAAAAAATGGAAAAAAGTAAAAAAAAAAAAAATCAAAGAAAAAAAAGACTCTCTGGAGTGTAAAAGTGTATTGTCCTCAGCATGCTATCATATGGTTGTGGAGCTAAATTTAAATTGCACTTATACAAAGAAAAGAGAATCTTATTCAATATCCTCATCAGGAAATCTTTGTAACAATTTTAGCACTGAGTGTTCAATCACTTATCATGGAAAACAACACATTGACAATTGAAGTCAAATGCAGATGGCCAAGAGAACTAACTCTTCAATTTTAATGTGTGAAGAAGAAATTTATTCAGCTCACTAAACCTCTCTTATAATATCAAATGTGGGGATAAAATCAGTATGTAGCTGAAAGATTGCTATGGGGTAGAAATGGGAATAAACTATAATATTCAAAGCACCTAGGAATGTGTCTGATACCCACCTGTATTTGATCAATATTTCTATGTATTTATAGTAATAAGACCAGTTTAGACATGGACGTATGATAGATTCCAATATTTTCACTTTACAATTCTCAGGATATAGGCCAGCAGGTTGAATGCATTTCATTTTCTTGCATTGTAATATGTGTCAACAGTGGGACAGTGGAGGAAACATTAGAAAAATTACTCTATGTATGTATCACAAAGGTTCAGATTCAAAATGCATCCCTTGAGAAGAGATTTTCTGTGAAAAATGCAAATGTCTAACTTCCAGGAAAGAAATAATTTCAAAAATAAACACTAAATGATTGATTTATAAAGTTTTCATTATCTTCTTGCAGATTCTAGAGAAATCAATAAAGCATGCCCTAAAACTGTAGTCCAGCTGACCAAGAAAGTTATTCTCTTTACAGTATGGTAAGAGTCTCCACATTATTCTGAATGGCCCAATGCCAAGAGCACAGATACTCAATTCAATTGTTGGGGGGAGTTCAGACAAATCCCCCATCAAGATGGGGGATTTTAGATACAACTTATGTAAGAAGAGACTTTACCAATCACCTTCATAGACTGCTTTGAATTAAATATACTTTTTTTCTGATATTCAAATCGTTCTGACAGCTGGGCTTTTTAAAGATGCTACTGGATTACTTAAAACAGTTGGTAATTTCTCTTGCAAAAGAACTAGAGCAGGCTTGATATCTTGGAAAAAATAACTTTCAGTCAAATTCCTTATATTTTTTAAAATTAATAACAAACATATTTTAGAAAATAGCAAGTGGTAAGTGGTTGAATTTTCTAGTATATGAATGAAAAGCTTTCATTTTTGTTCTCCCGTCAATTAAAATTTTTCCGTATTTTCTTCATAAAATATTTCCTACTTTCTATTAATTCTCAGAGAAAAAAGATGAGCCCAGCAATGCTCATTATTATTGCAATTGCTCTGCTTATTTTGTTGCAGTCACTTTTATTTCAAACATTTTTCTGTAACATATGCTTCTAACGTACCCGTAATAACATTGGATATACACTCTGGGAGGGGGTGAGTGTGTGTATGTATGTGTGTGTGTGTGTGTGTGTGTGAGAGAGAGAGAGAGAGAGAGAAAGAGAGAGAGAAAAGAGAATAAGCAAGTTCTTGTATCAGCAGCCTGTGTTTTAGAAAGGTGGAACTTTTCTCCCGTATTCCATGTCAGATCTCTTTTAGATCATCATGAATACTGCTATTTTGCCATGATTTCACTAATTATCTTTTTTGTTTTTAAGAAGGTACCAGGGATTGAACCTGGGACATCCTACATGTGAAGCAGGTGCTTAACCACTGAGCTGCACCTGCTCCTCTAATTATCTTTTTTATCATAAAACCTTTCATTTCTCTTCTTTTGTGCAATGTATTAAATCATGATATTAAATGGAAAAACATTTTATTTTCTTTTGATAAAGTTATTGACTATTGAATACAAGTATTTTTACAAAAATTATAGTGACAATCTTCTCTGAATTTGAGCTGCTTTAAAGATTCATTGCATTCTATCTATGATTGTTTTTAAGAGAATTCAGCTATCCTGAATCCAGTATAAATTTTATAAAAGTAAATACTTTATTAATATGCCAAATCCCATAAAAGAGAGTAACTCCTCACTTGGCACATACAATATTCTAACACATATTGGGAATGTCACATAAAGGTTACAAAAACCTACAATTTATTTAAAGAGAGTAAAAATTTGTTTCATGAACATAACCAGATGAATTCTTACAGGAATGAAAAATATTATTCAAAAGTGAGAATGTTTAGCATGACCATGGTGTGTGTCTTTACCTTCCTTTTCCTACAAGAGGTGCAACCGAGTCAAAGACATGACCAGTCATATGGTGATGATGGAATTCTTCCTCATGGAATTCTTTAACAGTAGGAAGATCCAATTCTATCGTGGCTTTCTGTTTTTCCTGTTAACTTGATGACACTTATGGGAAATTTTCTCATTATGCCCCTGCTCACCCTGGACCAGTGTCTTCACATCCCCATGTACTTTTCCATGAAAAACTTATCTTTCCTTGATTCTTGATTCATTTCAATCACAGTTCCAAACATTTTTCTCAACTCTTTGTCCCAAAGTAGAAACTTCTTCTGTTTCTCAGGATGTGTGTTACAGGTCTTGTTGGTGACTCACTTCTCTGCATCTGAGATGTTGAACAAAAAGACCTCGTCATGTGATCACTATGTAGCCATCTGCCACCCACTGCACTATGACATCATCATGGACAGTGGAATCTCCGTGCAGATGGCAGTTGCCACTTGGTTCTTTGAAGGATCCTTTGTAGGTTTATGCTCATCTGTCCCATTTTTTTTCCATTTTTTTGTGGCTTCAAAAATGTCCCTCAGTTTACCTGCAAAATCCTCTCTCTACTAAAGATTTCTTGTCCTAAGATACATGCCATCATTGGTGCCAGTGTTGTAATAGTGGTTATGTTTGGACTTTTCATTTTAGTTTCCATTAGCTTTTCTCTATTTTCAATACAGTGCTTAAAATGCCATCAGGACAAGGTTGATCCAAAGCCTTCTTCACCTGTATGCCTCATCTCACAGTTGTGACCATATTTTTCTTTGTGACAACTGTTATCACCTTTCTGAAGCCAGTCCCTGAGTCACCAAATCAGTCCCTGGTGCCTCCCACTTTGAACCCTATAATATATAACTTAAGGAGAAGGATATCAAGACAGCTTTGTGGAAAATTCTATGGAAACTAAGCCACTATAGTTTTTTTTTTAAGGTTATAAAAATTATTTTATTTCAGGTGTGAAAATATAAAAATGACTTACATTTAAAATTTAAGGATACTGAAGCATCTGAACTTCAAGTTTCAACTTTAGCTCCATAAAAATGTACTTAAATTTAACTGAGGCAATATTCATAAATAAAAGAGGGGATTGTATTTCAAGAAATTGAAAAACAGGGGAAAATAACACATTCTGTCACTGATAAAATGCACAAAACTCTAGTGGTCAGTGCCATAGACTCCCCAACACCCACTCCACTCTAAAGGATTACTCTAAGACAAATATAGCAATCTCATTGGCTTTGCCTGTGATTGGGGGAATGACCATGGGACCTATTTCTGATCAATAAGACATAAGGAGACATGAGAATAGGTTTGCTGGGAGAATCTCTGAGAAAGCCTCCTTCAAATCTATGAAGGAGAAATAGAAAAAAAAAATAGCCATCTTCTTCCTCTGGCTGGTGCCACATCTTAGATGCAGCAGCTATTGTGTTACCAACTTGGGAATAAAGCAAGCACTAAAGATGATGTAACAGAGCCAAAAATGGGTCCTTGGTGACATAGAGAACTGCTGGAGCCCACCTACATGAATGTCTTCTTATGTGGGGCTATAAATTTCTTATTAGTTAAGTCACTTTGAATCAGGGTTTTCTGTTACTTGCAGCTAAAATCTTCCCAACTAAAACAAGAACTAACAGGTTAAAAGTGAACTTTAAGAGGAGGTTATAATTTATTGGTATTGAATATTTTCTAAATTTCTCCTCTTGGCAAATCAATATAATTTAGTAATTTAAAATTTTCATTCAGAGTTTACATACTATCTTCCCTCTGAATTTCCATTAATAGTTAGCTTCTAACCAGATATCTGTCCTCTCATATATTATTGGTGGCAACAAGCAGAACAGAAGGAAGAGAAGCAGCATCTGAATTTCAGCTCTCTGCTAAGGAGCAAAGAAATTGTTTCTCTTACTTAACCAGTTTGAAGACTGTGGCAATAAACCTTTTCCTGTGGGCACCCATAGAGATGCTATGTGAAGGATGGAATGCAGCAACCTCCTAATAACTGTTTTTAAAAATAAAAACAACTACGCACTTTCTTAAAATTAACAATATTTCCTTCATTCTCTGTCCTCCTGGCTAAAGCTCAAGTAATTGTTACTAATGTTGTGTGATTGAGACTGTTCATAAACATTTCTAAGAACCTTAAATAAAAATAGTGCATGTGAAGTACTAAGACTAGTGCTGGACACAAGGGATTATTAGCTATTACTATTAACAGTAATGTACTTACAGAGCTCAAAATCCTGTACCAAATCTACGACTAAGTATGTCCTAGTGTCACTGAAACTCCATTGAGTTGATTTGTAATGTGTGTCCTGGACCTTCTGCAGCTAGAATTTTGCTTTACTCTTATCAATACTCTTGCCAAATTCAATCTCAGGGCTAGTATATACCTTTCACTTTTGGATTCACTTTTGGATTCAGCAACATTGGCATTTCTTATCACACACACACACACACACACACACACACACACACACACACAAAATCCATATGCCCAGTGAACTTCCTGGGCATAGAGGGTTTTCTGTCAAAGCTGGCAGGGTTTAATCATACATAATTTTCAGAGTTTGACCATTGAGTTGAGCAGATTTGCTTCAGCTTTCACTCTGTATGAGTTTCTTCTTCCACTCCCTCACTGGAACTCCCCTCTACTTTCTGAATGGGATGTTGTCCAATTTATTAATCACTCTGTGAAGCTGTGAGATCTTGGAAAGTAATCCATTAAGTCCTGAAGCTTTTTCAAGGTATTTGTCCACTTGTTTGTCAAATAAATGGTAAGGCAACTGCAAGCTCTTAGTGACATTATGTAGGTTTAAGGCATACAGGGTTAAATCTCCCTCTTTATATTTTGGATTGTTGAGAATTGTGCAATGAAGGTATACTCAAAACTTTGCTTCTTTCTGGACCTTTCACACTTGCCATTAGAACATTGGTGCCCACAAGTTTTTTGAACAGAAGAGATAATCAATAATCCAAAGCCTGTTGCCTCCTGTTGGAGCAAGATAGCTGCCAACATCTGCAAAGATTCAGCCTTCTTCTTCTTCTTAAGGCAGCATGGTCCCAGTCTCTTCCAATATCAGCTGTACTGGGATAAGTCTCGTGTCTCTCTCAGGGCTCATCTCTCTCTGGGCTCAGCTTCTCTGGTCTCTTCACAAAGTCAGCTGTAGGCTATTAGGCTATTTCTCTTTCCAGGTCCTCTGCCATGTCTATGGAGCTGTCTCTATTCTTCTCTGATCTTCTCCTGTGTGTTTACTTCTCAGGGCTCCAGCATCCAAAAACTCCAACTAAGTCCTCTGCCTTGTCATTTTTCTCTCCCATTATAGGTTTTATGGGGGAATTAAAGCAATAGAATTAGTATGTAGAAAAGCTAAATACTATGTTTACCTTTTTTAGTTTTTCTACAATTACAGAGGTCATATTTAATCTAGGGCAAGTAATTTAATATTTCTTAATTTGTTAGGCATTTTATTTTAAAAGGCTAGAATAAAGTTGGCACATGCAGGATTATTAATCCACTCTCATTATCTCAGAATGTGGAAAAGCTAGATATCAGTTACATTGAGTGTGGCCCCAGTAAACCAGGCTTCAGAATTTCATAAGTATATATGTGTGATAAGGACAGAAATGCCCTCCAAAGATATCCATGCTCTACCCTCTGGGACCTGTGAATGTGTTGCCTTACATGGTAAAAGAGACTATGCAAAAGTGATAAAGTTAAGAACTGGTGAGATTCTCGCAGATTAACTCTGTGGGCCCAGTGTAATTTCATGAGTCCTTAAAAGTAAATAATTGTTCTCAGCTGTAGAACTGTTGTCAGTGGGAGACACATTTAACAAAACATGGCCAGAGAGATGCATCATTGAAGGTTTTGGAGATGAAGGCAGGGATTTATGAGTCAAAGCATTAGTGTGCTTTAGAGGATGGAAAAAGCATAGAGATGGATTCTCTCTAGAGACTCCAGACAGAAATGGAGCCCTGCTGATACCTTGAATTTAACCAGTTGTAACTTCTGTTAGATTTCTAATTTACAGAACTTTAAGATAGTAAATTTTGTTATATTAAGCCACTAAATTTCTGGTAATTTGTTAAAGCGACAAGAGGAACTAACATAAGCATGAAAACTTTCTCTTAATAAATTTCCCTTGAATAAGAATTTCTTGTATTACTGGGTACTCAGACTATGGATCTAAAGTCTTAGTAAGATTTTTCCAATATGGTAGGAAAATCTGAATTTTATGTCTATGTTGAATGTATCAACAATTATATAGGAATTAAATAAAATAAGATGTTAACATATTTTATTTTCACTGTATTGATTAGATTTTCATAATTTTATTAAAATAAGATTCACTTTTAACTACTTGAATTTCTTTATTAATTGGATGCTTCTCTAATACCTGCTTGCTGGGACTCAATATGTTAAGGTCAGGGTATTATGACTGCCAGTTATTTTGCATTTGTTTTCCCACCTTACATTTAGCTTTTTGCAAAGTATTTTTTATTATGCAAGTTCTAGGTTTACCATAAAAATAATGCAGAAAATAAAGAATACTCATATGCCCCCTCCCACACACATAATTTTCCCTATTGTTAACAATTTACATTATTGTGGTAACTTTGTTACAAATGGTGACAGAATATTATTATAATATTGCATACTATTAACTATTAGTATAGTGCTTAATTGGTACAGAATTTTTATTTGCAATGATGGAAACTTTTGATAAAGGATGGTGGTGATGGTTGTACAACATTTGGAATGTAATTAACAGCACTGAATTACATATGTCAATTTGGTTAAAAAGGGACCTTTAGATTAGTATATATTTTACAAGAATAAAAAAGACAGTATACTTAATTTTTTTTTTTAGGAGGCACAAGACCTCACACATGAGAAGCAAACACTCAACCACTGAGCTACATCTGCTCCAATGAGAGTTGTTTTTTGTTTATTAGTTTTTAGGAGGTACCAGGGATTGAACCCTAGACCTTGTACATGGGAAGCAGGCACTCCACCCCTTATGCTCTATCTGTTCCCTACAGTTAGCTTTTAACTTTGTATCTGCTGTTTTTTAAAAAATATATTTTAAAACGTAAATGAAAATGTATTTTATACCGTGATAAATGTATAAAGGTAAATGAATACAACGACTGTCAGAGTTTAAGTACACAACAACGTGAAAAATATTCCTTCCTAAAATCTTTTAAAAATTAGCAAATTTGTTACATTACAATATTAAAATTTTCATTCCATAACTTAATATTTGACTGCATCTTTCAAAGTTCATATTTCTTTCTTTTACATTATGGAATTTAATATATTTCTTGGATTAATAGGAAATAAACTTCTTCTATTATTTGATCTTCTGAATTCAAATCCTTCCTGAAGCTAGATAAAATATTGCATACTTGATCAAAAGTTACACTTACCTGATCCCTCTCTCGCCCTCGTTAGGCTGTCAGGGTTACATCTCTGCGACTGTGGCAAAGGGAGAGCTTCAGAGAGCCTCAGAGAAGCCGCTGCTGCCAGCAAAGCTGGAGACCTGAACCTTCCCAGGGGCCTGTCCGAGGGCCCCGCACTCTCTCAATGAGTCAGAGAAATCTCCTATCAGAGTAAGACAGACGGTATCTTTGATTGTGATTGTGGCGACCTGGAGTCACCTGATCACTAACAAAACACATCTTCTTTTAACCAAAAGCTGCCAGAGCTTACTGTTGAAATACATAGCAACAAAAGAAGAAAAAAAGCAAAACGGAAATAGTGCTTATCAGCACCTTAGACAGATGCTGCTCAGGACCAGTCCAACACTGTATCTGCACTGTGAGGAGAATGTTCATAAAAGCCTGTTGTGAAAAAATAAAAATAAAAAAAAAGCCTGTTGTGTGCATATTTATTCACATTTTTGTTAAATGTTAAGTCCTTTAGCACAAGTACATCTGAGTGCATAGTATGCCATTTCATTCCGTTTGAGTGTTTCTTGAGTGTTTTCTTTAAATGTCTGCAGAGTTGCTACCCCTTTCTTGAACTATGAGTACTACAATCTTTTTAATTCTCAATATGAGTAGAGCATTTTGAGCTTTAAATCTAAGGGGAACTCAACAGCTTAGTTGGCATATGCAATGAACATCAAGAAATCATCTTGCTGTGGAAGCAGAATTATTTTTCATCTCCCTTTTGAAAGCTCTTTCCTTTAGATGCCAGTTTTCTTCCTTGTTTACACAAGTTCAACAATTCAAAAGGAAGAGGCAATAATAAGGGTTTCAAAATGGCAGAGAAATTTGAAAGTCTCATGAATATTCATGGTTTTGATCTGGGCTCTACGTATAAGGACTTTAAACCATTGGGTTGTGGAGGCAATGGTTTTTTTTTCTGCTGTAGACAATGACTGTGACAAAAGATTAGCCATCATGAAAATTGTCCTTACTGATCCCCAGAGTGTTAAACATGCTCTACATGAAATCAAAATTATTAGAAGACTTGACCATGACAATATTGTGAAAGTTTTTGAAATTCTTGGCCCCAGTAGAAGCCAGTTAACAGATAATGTGGGCTCTCTTACTGAACTGAACAGTGTTTACATCGTTCAGGAGTACATGGAGACAGACCTGGCTAATGTGCTGGACCAGGGCCCTTTACAGCTGCTACGTGGGCTCAAGTATATTCACTCTGCAAACATACTGTACAGAAATCTCAAACCAGCTAATCTTTTCATTAATACTGAAGACTTGGTGCTGAAGATAGGTGACTTTGGTCTTGAATGGATCATGGATCTCCATTATTCCCATAAGGGTCATCTTTCTGAAGGATTGGTTACTAAATGTTACAGATCTCCACGTCTTTTACTTTATCCTAATAATTATACTAATGCCATTCACGTGTGGGCTGCAGCCTGCATCTTTGATGAAATGCTGACTGGTAAAACCCTCTTTGCAGGTATACATGAATTTAAACAGATGCAGTTAATTTTAGAGTCTATTCCTGTTGTATGTGAAGAAGATTGTCAGGAGCTTCTCCATGTAATACCAGTTTACATTAGAAATGACATGACTGAGCCACACAAACCTTAAACACAGCTCCCTCCAAAAATTAATTGAGAAGCACTGGATTTCCTGGAACAGGTTTTTTTTTTTTCGATTTATTTATTTATTCCCCATCCCCCTTGCTGCTTGTACTCACTGTCTGCTTTCTGTGTCCATTTGCTGTGCATTTCCTCTTTGTCTACTTGTTTCCCTTTGTTGCGTCATCTTGCTGCACCAGCTATCCACAGGCATGGGCTGTCAGTTCTCCATGGACATGAGCTGTCACCTTTCTATGGGTGCGGGTCAGCTTACCCTCACCAGGAGGCCCCGGGAACCGAACCCAGGGCCTCCTATATGGTAGACGGGAGCCCAACCACTTGAGCCACATCCACTTCCCACCTGGAACAGATATTGACATTTAACCCTATGGACTGGTTGGTGGCAGAAAGAGAACTCTCCCATCCTTACATGAGGATATATTTTTTCCAAAGGATGAGTCAAGTTCAAGTCATCCTTGTCATAATGAAGATGAAATTCATGATATTTTGCTTATGGATGAAAATCACAGTCACATTTATATGTGGGAAAGGTACCATGATTGTCAATTTTCAGAGTATGATTGGCCTGTACATAACAACTTTGATATTAAGGAAGTTCAGCTTGACCCAAGAGATCTATCTGATGTCACTGATGAAGAAGAAGTACAAGTTGATCAATATTTGGATGGAGATTGTGAAAATGATCTAGAGAATCTTGTTTTTGAAAGCAATTACTCTACTGAGCCTTGTTGACAGTAACAAGATCATCATGAATACAAATATTGTGATCTGGAGTGTTGCCATATTGTAACTACAAAATGAGGTCATCATCATATTTAGATAACTTAGTTTGGAAAGAAAATGAAATTAATCATTATTATGAACCCAAGCTTATTATAGATCTTTCCAATTGGAAAGGACAAAGCAAAGAAAAATCTGATAAGAAAGGCAAGTCAAAATGTGAAAGGAATGGATTGGTTAAAACCCAGATAGCTCTATAGGCTGAAAAAAAAAGGGAAAAGAATCAGGGATTTGACTTTGATTCCTTTATTGCAGTAACTATTCAACTTAGTTCAAAACATGAGCCTACTGATGTTGTTGAGAAATTAAATGACTTGAATAGCTCAGTGTCCCAACTAGAATTGAAAAGCTTGCTATCAAAGTCAGTAAGCCAAGAAAAAGAGGAAAAAAGAATGGCAAATTTGGCTCAGTTAGAAGCCTTGTACCAGTCTTCTTGGGATAGCCATTTTGTGAGTGGTTAAGAGGACTGTTTTCTCATAAGTCAGTTTTGTTGTGAGGTAAGGAAGGATTGAACAAATTGAGAAGGAAAACACACCAGTTACTTGGACAGGTTCATTAGCAGGAAAGAAGATACTGAAATGCGAGAAACTGAGCCAGTAGAGAATGGGAAGCTTGGAGAGAGAGGAAATAAGGAAGGATTTCTGAAAAACAATGGGGAGTTCCTCTTTAACAAGCAGCTTGAATCCCACAGTTTCACAGTCCAGTGGGGTCACCACTTCAGTCAACACAGGCCACATTAATACCTTCTGCTGTGAAAAATACCCTCAAATTCCTCATAAAACATACAGCAGCCTTCTGAAACATCTGAACTAAAACTCTCAGCAGACATTTCTTTGTATTCTTCATAAAATGTGTTTTGTCTTTTTTATTGCTAGTGTTTAAGTCATTTTTTACTTAATGAGATTGTGTAATTTTAGTAAGGACTTCATTAGTTCTGGGTTTTTAAAAATTTCTACATGTGAGAGTTTTCATATTAAGTAGCATGTCATTTAAACACACACACTCATACACACACACACACACACACACAAATAGAGCAAAATAATGCAATGCAGGAGGAGACTAAAAAATGCACTAAGACAAAACTTTCTCAAAGAACAATGATCTGTTTTACAGGAAACAAATCTTGCTTTGAAATTTATACAGTGAGAATGTACAAAATTGCAAGAAAATATTTTTTTTCTTAAAACATTTTTCATTCATGAGTATTTTCAAGTTTTTCATACTGTACATATTTCTTAAAACATATGATACCAGCAGCAACTGAAAATGAATGCCAAATTTGGTACACATGTTATCTACCTCAAGGTAAAAAAAGTATGTTGCAAAATATATTCCACCCATAGTGTTTCACAATATGCACTTCTATTTAACCAGAGTTTATTATAGTAAATATTCTTAAGATTCATTCACTATTTGTAAATGTTCTGGTATGCATTCTTTATAATGAAGTGTTATATATCACATCTTATTTATCTTAGCAAATCAGTATATTTTCTGTATTTAATTATAGAAAGTTAACTTAGTTTTTGAAATTTATTTGCAAGCACATTTTTTCCATTTGGCACTAGGGTTTGTTGCCTATCTAGCTGAATATATATAATGTCAGCTTATTCTAAGGCTGCCCATGTACTTAATTTATTTGTGTTCATTTTAAGTAAATCACTTACTGTGTATAGGAATTTGTATTTTGGAGGTGCTTGATCTATCTACAAAGAAAAATTAGGAATTATTTTATTTTAAAATGCTACTAGAAGTCTTAATTGTGTTTATTTTTTTTAAAAACTGTAATGTTAGACTTGTGTGCATGGAAGTAATTAAGGTATATCATTTTTGTAGTTTAAAAGTTGTACATGATAAGGCATTTTGTTTTTACTGTATGTTTTTACTGAATGATCTATTCCTGTTCCAAGGCAAGCACGAATAAAATTAGGTTAAATGTAGCATGTGACATCCCAGTCTCGTAGAATTTTGTTTTACCTATTTTATTTTACTGAATACTGTCTTTATCTTTAGTTATCCTGTTTAAAGAAAAAAATGACAAAACATAGACAACAACAAAAAAAATGTTACACTTAGCCAAAATATACTGACCAAAGAAACTGCTATGAATTGAATCATGTATGCCACAGAAACATGTTCAAGTCCCAAGCTTCGGTTCTGTAGATGTGATCTCATTTATAAACAGGATCTTCAAGGTTCCTATTACGACAAGGCCAAATGGAATTAAGGAGGTCTATAATTCAATATGACTGGAGTCCTTCTAAGCAAAGGAAATTCAAACTCAATAGGAGACAATTAGGAAAAGAGAGAGATAATGACAGGGACAGAGATTTCATTATGTATGGATTGCCAGCAAGCTACCACCAAAATGCTCCAGATGTCAGAGAAATCATGATTTCACTGACACCTTGATTTTAGACTTCTATTCTCCAAAATTCTGAGACAATAAATTCCAGTTGTTTAAGCCAACCAGTCTGTGGTACTTTGTTACAACAGACTGGGAAAACTATGATAGTGACCCACTCACCAAATGTTCTGAACTGATGTGATCTGAATTATATCAGTTAGTAAATTGCCTCCCCCTGGTCTCCCAATACCTCCTTTCTGAATTTTTGGCAAGTTGTCATTGTTAAAGTTACCATAATTAGCTAGGTGGAATCAAATAGAATGTGATTTCTATATGATTTATCCTTTATATGTATGAATGGGAGAAAGAAATCAACCTTTGCAATTGCAAAAGACTGCAGCAGGCAGAACAACACATAAACAGCTATTTTCATCAAAGGCCAAAATATGCCAGTAGGAACCAGTCCTTGTGAGTGTGATTGCTGGGATCTGTTATTTATAGTCTCATCTTCCAGCTTAGCAGTGTGTGGAAAAGTTCACCAATCAAGTGCCAGAATGAAGAAAATATCAGTGTTATCTTTAAGGTGAATACATGTCTTAGTTTGCCAGGGGTGCTATAACAAATGCTGCAAAACTGGATGGATTTAACAACAGAATTTACTGACTCATGGTTTTGGAGGCAAGAAGGTCAGCATCAAGGTATTGGCAGGGCTTGCTTTTCCCACAGTTTGTAACATTCCAGCAATCCTCTATCACATAGCAAAGTCTCACTCCTTGTGCCTTCTCCAATTCCCTGTGACATCTGGGTTCTCCTGGTGTGTACTGACTGACTGCCTATAAGGACTCTAGTCATATGAATTAAGACTCACTCTGATGCAATTTTGTTTCACTGAAAATAAGATCTTCAAAGATCTTATTCAGAAATGAGTTCAAAGCTTAGCTAATATCATCAAATATCCTATTTATAAAAGGGTTTACATCCACAGGATGCAGTTTAGGATTTGAACAATTCTTTTCTGGGGTACATGATTCAATCCCCAGTGATAAATTTCCCCCAATTCTGTTTGTGTGTGTGTGCATACCCTTTTGAAATTGCTGTTTCTTCTTTTTGATAGAATATTTTATCATTATATAATTTCCCTGTGTCTAATTTTTTGCCTTAAAGTCTAGTTTACAAAACATTAACATAATTAATACTATATGTTAAGGCTTAAGTCTGATAATTTAATTTTCATTTTGTGATTGTTCTTTCAGATTTTCTCTATCTTTTCTTTTTCCTGCCTTTTTGTGGCATTCTTGGAAATTTTAGAATTCCATTTTTATTTTTCTATAGTGCTTTTGAGTTTCTCTTTGAATAGATCTTTTGGGGTTTTCTAGATATTGTATTTCATATACAAAATTTTTCAGACTTTTAGTGTCATTGTTTTACTATTTTGTGTGAAATGTAGAAACCGTACCTCCATTTATATCTCATTACCTACCCCATCTATAACATAATTATTTAAAGTTTCCTCCACATACATATATAACCACATAAAAGACCATTGTAATTGTTGCTTCCACCATGTAAACATACTTTAGAAATCTGAAGAAGAGGTGGAAATGTTATTTTTCTTACCCTATATTATCTCTTTCTGTTTTGTCCTTCCTTTCTGATTTTCCAAATTTCTCTTCTTTTTACATTCATTTTCTTGTTAAAGAAATTTCTTTAGCCTATATTTTACAATAGGTCTGTTGGTAACAAATTGTATTATCTTTCATCGGAGAAAGTCTTCATGTTCCTTTAATTTCAGAATGATACTTTCACTGGATATACGACTATGGTCTGACAGGTATATCATTTCATTTTTTGAAAATATTGTGACAATACATTCTCATTTCCATGGTTTTGTAGTGTCATTCAATTGTATTCTTATTACATGTATGTTGTTTCTATCTGGATGCTTTCAAGATTTTTGTCTTTGTCTTTTGTATTTTGATGTTTGAAACACCAAATGTATGTCTTGTTGTGGATTTATTTGGGATTGTCCTGTTTGCAGTTTGCTCAGGTTCTTAAATCTGTTTTCTATTTTGTTTTCCAACTTGGCTTCTGTTGACACCTGTAAAGGAGTTAAGATGTATTAATACTGCTGGGGAAGGTGGTTCAATTTTACACCTAGACCTTGACTGGAGGAGAAATGACACATCCTTCCTGCTCCCCATGTGGCTTCCACTGACACCTGGGAGTGTGACGTTGTCACTGCTGACATGTTGATTGAAGTCTTGACTCTTCACTAGGCCTCCTCTGACACTACCTCACAGGGAAGGGAAAGGAATGTCCAGGCTTCTCATCTGGTCTGCATTGACATTGCAGGGAGGGCACTCATAATTGCCTAGTGGAGAAGAAAATCCTGCTTTGCAATGTGGCATTTTCTGACACCATCTCAGTAAAGAGTTTGGGGTACCTTGATATAGCATGGCATGGGTGGAAATCTAAGCCCTACTCTTGAATTTTGCTGCTCAGGGTGGCTGTGAATCATCAATTTTTTTTCCTGTGGCATTTAAATGGAGGAAAGCATTTATTTTGTAAAAGTGTTCAGACTTCTTGGCTGCCCATTTCCTTATTTTTTGACTTCAGAGGGCAATCTTTTGTTTGAAGCTTATTTTATCTACACATATTGGCATTTCCAGCTTATATGAAGCATAAAGAAAAACCAAGGAATTCCTTACCATATTTTATCTTGGGTTCCAAGGTCCTAGCCAATCTGCCACCTTCTCCCCACTTGTCAATGTCTTCATTTTTAAATTTATATATAATGTCAAGTGTTTTTAGTTTTACTTCACAGCAGGAATATCCATCCTCCTGGAAACAGAAATCAGTTTCTAAACTCTTATGTGATTCTTGTGAGATTTTCTATACATCACTAATTTCTTTACTACAGGACTCATTCCATTATCACAAGCAACATCATGGCCATAGACACTTTGCTCAAACAAGAGACGTGGCATTATTTCCTGCCAAGTTATGCAGCAATGGAATATATCAGTAGCAGACCAAGAGTTCTTACTCCATCTCTAGGAGCAATTTCATGGTAAGTTAAATACTCATTGAGCTATAATATCAGCACCTAAGTCCTCTACGTGGCTCAATATTTTTCCTTTGCAATTATTTGTTTAACTTTCAAAATAATTTCAAATTTATAGAAAGGGATCAAGTTTCATGTAAAGGACATTTTTCTGAACCAATTGAGAGTAATTTTCATATGTGATCTTTCAAGACTGAAATAATTTAGTGTGTAATGCCAGAAAGAGGAAGTTTTTCTAAGTAAAAGTAAACAGCACCACATAAAAATCAGGAAATTAGTACTGATATATTATTATTATGTAATCCAAATATCTCAGTCAAGTTTATCTAAATCTTTCAATATTGTCCTTTAGAGATAAAGGATATAATCCAGGAGCATTATTGAACATATTTGCTATGATTGCCTTAATATCATTCTCAATGGAATGATTCGACACACTGTCCTTGACTTTAAAGACTTGGATACTCCTTCAACTATTTTTTAAATGGAAAAGATGTAGAAAAGTGAAGGAGTTGTAAGTAATATGGTTATCAGCACTTTCCATGTTTCCACCATTAAAAAATCAACATGCCTAAGAAATTAAGAATCATGAACCACCATGATGCAATTCTTCTTCATGAGATGTCTTGATGAGTGGTTACTGTAAAAACTATTCCCTATTTAATATGAATTTCTAATTTAATATGAAGTTCTAATTAATAAGATTTTATTGTCTATTTATTTTTGCATCAGTCTATTTATTTTGCTATCAATTGCTATCCATATATTGTTATTGTTCTATTGTGCTCTTACATGTAAATGTGTACTACATTTTTGTAATAATAAATTATGTTAAAACAATGCAAAAAAGTTCAGACAGTCTACAACACATGAGGGAATAGTCCCCACCAGACTACCTTCACTTCAGAAATCAGCTGCAAGTTCAGGATTCCCGAAGGCCACCTTCAAAAAGATCAGGTGGCTACAAATTTTGGGGTACCTATGACCACAATTAAATTCAGTAATCCACTAGAACAACTCTCAGAACTCAAAGAAGTGCAAGAGTTAAAATTACAGTTGTAGTGTAGCTAAATGATACAAATGCATAGTGAGGAGAATGGCATGCATCCAAATACAAAAATTTTAGTTGTCCTCTCCCCATGGATTCATGGATGTGGCTACCTCCTCCAAAAAAAAAGATAAGAGAGTACACACTGAGTATTACCAGACTGTGGAGCTCACCCAAGTTTTTGGTGTCCAGAGTTTTTAATGTTGCTTGATAACAAACTGCTCCCGTAACTGACCTTTAGTCTCTATCCCCTTCCAGAGTTTGGAAGATTGGAATGATATGGTTGTCTACATATATCATATTGTTAGCAAGTCTAGTGGCTAAAGACTCCAGGCAAAGTTATTCTTATCAAGCAGGATATTCCCAGAGCTTACAGATTAACTTTCCTGTAGACAAGGGCAAAGGTCAAATCTCTTTTCAGGCAATGATAAGTCTTTTATACAAAATTTATTATATAAAATGTATAATGCTTAAAAGCTAACTGTTAAAAATATGTAACTATTAGTTGAAAAATAAATTTGTCCCCTTTTCCCTGAGGCTCAAAATTAGTTTTGAATAAATTGCTAAAATAGTTAGTTGATGCTTGAGAAGATGCTCTTTATTTTCTCCAGAAGAATTGAACAAAATCTACAGCATATTATAGGAGAATATTCAATTGCTTTGTAAATAAAGAACAATTATAAGTAATTCAAATAAAATTATATGGTTTCCTAACGTAAAAACAAGCACTGGACTTGAACACATGATTTCATAATGTAGGAAACAATAATGGTAAAAAAAGTTATGAAAACATACACTTAAGAATACCTCTGAGAATGTAGGCAGTGCCTAATAGATGAAAACAGAACAATATGTCAAGCCTTTATATAATTGCAAGTAATTATGAATCTTATTCTTCAAAAATTGTAGCTGGTGGTTACCGTAAGTTCTGAGGGGTGGGGGAAGGAAGAATAGAATATATGGAACATAAGGCATTTTTAGGGCATTAGAATTGTTCTACATGATCTTGCAATAATGGGTTCAGGCTATTTTAAATTTTGTCAAAACCTATAAAAGTGTATAGTCCAAAATATAAACCATAATGTAAACCATTGACCATGGTTAGTAGCAATGATTCAATATGTGTACATTAGTTATAACAAATGTACCATACACATGTAAAATGTTATAAATAAGGGAGAGTGGAAAAGGGGAAGGGCATTGTGCATATGGGGATCCTCTATGTGAATTTTCTGTAAACTAAAGATTCTTTGGAGATAAAATGAAAAAAATAAGACACTGGAGGAATATAAAGAAGAAAATGTCACTGTATCTATGAGACAACAGATCTTACAGTTACGAAAGACATAATGTATAAATTTTTTTATTATTTCAAGTAAAATTTTTTCTATGTTTTTATTTTTAAAACTATTATCATTACCTCATTTACTTATTAATTTTACGTGGTTATTTTGTTGGCTTCATTTTTGGAGAGGTTTTGAATCATGGAAGGGTCACAACTGTGGCAGGGGAGGAACACTGCTGTGGGGTGTTGGTGATGGGACAATCATGGGGAGGGGGTTCACCTGGGACATGCCTATAGGACATATGAATATGTTCAAGTGTTCATGTGGCATTACTTCTGTGGGTGGAGATCCACACAATAAATGAAAGAATATTGAATTTCCATCCTGGGGAGTTCTGCTACATTCTCTAAGACAGCAAGAATCCCCTGAGTAAAACAGCAGTGCCAAGTGAAGGTGGACAGATCATTACACCAGGCCCTTGATGTTAATGGTTGTACTTATGAACATTTTGTTGTGAAATTTAAGCTTAGCTTAGTATTATATATTTCCTAAGAGTGATCTCCTGAAAGCCTCCTCAAATGTGGCCTTTATCTAAGCCAAACCTCAGCATTAAAATGCATTATCTACCCCCCAGCATGGAACATGACTCTGGGAAAAGCCTCCTTGGCACTGAGGAATTATTACCATGTGCCAATTAGCAATGCATCTGGAAAAAGACCTTGACCTAAAGGGGGAGATGGTAAATATAAATGAGTTTTTATGGCTAAGAGATTTCAAAGTGAATCAGGAGGTCCTTTCAGAGGTTATGCTGATACACATCTCAGCAGGATCTCATTGAGTGCAACAGTAAATGGTGCTGCAAATAGCAGGTATCCTGAGGGCTATAGAGACATCCAGACACTATAAGAAGGGCAGACAACTCAGGAATTTGCCGCCCTGTCAGTGGGCCTTAATTCAGAATTTATGTCCCCCAGTGTAATAGAGTTAGACT
>JAQZBX010010188.1:22834-44799 GCA_029593785.1 Cabassous unicinctus | reverse complement strand
TTGCATTTCCCTAATAAGTAATGATGTTGCAATCTTTTCATGTTTTTATTGGCCATTTGTAGATACTCTTTGGAAAAATGTTCAAGTTACTTTACAGAATTAAGGACTTCTTACTGCTAGTGGATTAAATCCAAACTCACACCATGACCTTGAGATCCCATGTGATCTGCTCCCTTTCCACCTTCTCGACCACCATCTCCTATAGTTTCTCTTCCTATCTTACTACATTGTGTCCAACTACAGGGGCTTTCTTTCTCTTACTCAAATAAATTAAGTTCATTTCGGCCTCAGGGCCTCTGCTGTTGTTTACATGGCCTGGAACACTTTTCACCCAGGTCTCTGCCAGGCTCTGCCTGGCATCCAGGTCAACTTCGTGTCACCTTCTCAGAGGGCCTTCTCTGGCGAGCCAACCAAAAGGTGACCCACTTACTCAAGGTTACTTTCTTCATTGAGATCTCCACTATGTAAAAGTAAGTCTATGATTTTACTTATTTCTTGTCTGTCTTCCCTCTTCCATCAGTTTGTTACCTAAGTGAGTACAGTGACCTATTCTGCTTATTTATGATTCTATATCTTGTAAATGAAACAGTGCTTTTCACATAGAAGATGCTCAATAATTGTGTTGAATGAATGAGGGAATAAATTAACTTTTTAAAAACTTGAGTCCTTTATTAAATTCTGATATTATGGAACATATTATGTATATCTTATAGGTGAGAAAAAGAAAAATTCCTGACAGCAAGCCATATTTCATTTCTCCAGGTCAGCATTTATTTGGGGTGAAGTGAGTTTTAGTTGTGCCCATCTCTGTCATTTCTGACGTTAAGTGGGCATGTTGTCAAGGTGCCAAAGGGACTGCTTCCCTCTGATGGTGAGTGGAGATTTTGCCAGAACGTTCCTGCTACTCTGCCTCCTGCTGCCTAAAAGATAGCGGACCATAGGTCCCCAGAACAATTACAATGGAAACAGAAAAATTCGAGAATCCTACCAAGTCAGAATATCAAATTTTCTGCATGTGCCAGTTTTTTTCCACTGAGATTGAAACTCTGTTTAAAATGAATTGCTCAGCTGTGTTCTGGGTCACATCTCACCCAACATGATCTCTGGCATCTAAATAAGCAGTAACAGTAAGTAATATACAGGAAAGGAGAGTAGGCCCCCTCTTTCCTTTCTCTCAGGTTTTAACTTCTTTTCAGGTAGGCTTTGATATTCATAAACTTGTAGCAAAAACTTTGAAATATATTCCCACCAAAGAGAGATCTTGAACCATACTCACAGTAACTGCTAGCAATGCTGTAGTATGGAAACTTAAATTAGGTGTAATTAGGTACACAGATAAAAGAGGTAGTTTAAATTAGAAATCTATTCTCATTTTCTATATACATTAGATAGAGAGAGTGAGAGAGAAATAAATAGAGATAGTTTGAGAGAGAAATTATGGCAATGAACAAAGCAATGAACAAAATTATAACAATGAACAAAGACATTATACAGAGGAGAGCAATGTCCTTTCTCACTACTGAAAACTGCATGCCACTTTCAGATTCTTGGTAACAAGGAGTTTGGTACTAGACTCACTATCTTTTACTGTATAATCTGTCAGCATTTGGGGGGAATGGCAATGTCTATGTAGACAACCTGTACAATACCCTAGACCCAAATTTCCATTATAGCCCTATCCCAACAATCTTATGGAGCCCTCCATTGCAAGCACACATTCTCATAACATCCTCCAGACCTGGTAGACTTCTTGAAATCTTAAACTCTAAGAGCACTTTTTCTGAACACATCCTTGTGCTCTTTCCAAACTTTGATGTGCTTAACAGTCATCACTTCATTTCAAATGAACCCCCCACACACATACACACACAGATGCCCTGAGATACTGATTCTGTAGCTGAACTATTGCTTGAAATATGCATTTTAAGTACACACACCAGGTGATTCTACGTAAGGTTATGCATAGACAACACTTTTACAATCACTATGTGTGTGCTTTCCTCTTTTTCCTGCTGTCTGCCCTTGCTTTTTTTATGTTAAAAAAAAAATGCAGTTTCTTAAATCTTGTTTATCATTTGAAAGTATAGAACACCCAACAAAAACTGGTTTTAAAATAAGGATTTTATTTCTCACATAAAAAAGAGGCCCAAAATCAAACTGTTTCTTGGGTAGGTTCATCCCATACGATGTCATAGAGAAGCCAGGGTCTTTCCTAGTTTCTACTTCACTACCCCCAGGTATCAACAAGGAGTCCACTAGTGACTCCAGGATGGTATCATATCCTTTTCCCAACGTGCTCAAAAGTTTCTTCTTGGGCATTCATTTCTTACCAGGGAAGAAAATGTTTTCCAAAATCCTCCCAGAAGATTTCCTCTCAGATCCCATTGACCAGAACTGGACAGACTACCTGTGCTCTAGCTTCTGGGGAGTCTGGGAAGCTTCTATGTGAGAGGTGAGACCTACTAGCATGGAAGAAGAAGTGGGGGATTACTGTTGATTAGGCAACTAACTGTGCCACATCTTATTATTCTAGGCTATATCAATTATCTGAAGCTGCATAAAACAGACAAGCCTTAAACTTATTAGCTTAAAGCAATAATGATTTATTATTTAATATTCTTTGAGTTGGCTGGACTACCTGGGTAGTTCTTATGCTCATGGGCCATCAACTGGATGCACCTACATTCAGTGGGAAGCTCAGCTGGGGCTGAATTATCCAAGGTGGCTTCATTCACATGTCAAGCATCTCAGGTGAGATGGCTGAAATGACTGTAGGTGAGCTGAGCCTCTCTCTCTCTCCATGTGGTCCCTCATCATACGGTAGTCTAACCTAAGCTTCTCTAAATAATGAGGCTGAAGCCCAAGAGATCAAGCAGAACCTGCCAGACCTATTAAGGCCTAGGACTGGAACTGCCACAACATCACTTTTACCTCTTACTACTAGTCAAAATAAGTCAGGAAGACAGTCCATATTCAAGGAAAAAGGGAAATAGAGTCTACCACTTAATGGGAGCAGCCATCACATTACAAATGGGTTTGGATACGGAGATAGAAGGAATTGTTGACAGCCATATTTGTAGATAGTCTACCATAGTCCACTCTCTGGCCACACTGGTTAACATCTCACCCGTATGCAAAATATACTCAATCCTTTTCAAGACTGCCAAAGTCTCATCCAGTTATAGTATCAGGTGCTAAGTCCAGTATCTCATGGATAAGTCTCTTTGAGTGTGCTCCTCTGTGATGGTTAGTTTTGTGTGTCAAGTTGGCTAGACTATAGTACTAATTTATTCAATCAAAAATCAATCCAGGTGTTGCTGTGGAGCAATGGTTCTTAACCTTTTATGTTCCACAGACCCCTTTGCCAGTCAGGTGAAAACCACTTACTAAGTCCACACTATACTGTATATTATTTAATAAATATATCACACCCGCACCAACACGTCCCCACAAGAATAATGTTTTTTTGAATTTCATTTCAAGCGTAAAGAACCCTGCTGTGGAGGTATTTTGTAATATGTTTGGGTTTTTTTGTTTTGTTTTTAATAATGGTACAAACTATGGCTGGGGCATGGCCATGAATAGAGGAAGTGGGCTGGCCTGTGGAGTTCACCTTGGAAAGCTAGTTGGGTGGCGGAGCTGGCAGGGGAGGAGAGGGGCGGGCACGGGCTATTTGCGGTCTGACCTCTCCCTCCTTGGGGCGGTTTGGGAAGTCTTGAGTGGGGTGAAAGGCTCATAGGTGAGGCAGGACTGGCACAATGCCTGGCAGGATGGTGGGGGTATAGGTGGCCCCAAACACAGAGGGCCTGGCCCTGGCCCCTGGGAGTTTCTGGGGTAGGTGCTAGCCTGCCACCAACCCAGGAAGAAGAGCTTGAACTGGCTGATGGTGGACTGAGAGGACAGAGTCAGACTGGGAGGAGTGGGGGTGGATTCCCTCTGTGTCACAGCTGCCAATGCAAGACCAGGCCCAGCAGGCCAGGCAGGCTGGGGGTGGGTGCAGAAGACACCCTGTCCAGAAATGGCCCTTTTTCCTGGAGGTGGAGCACAAAAGGCCTTGACCAAGACCTGCCCTGCCACTTCACAAGGCAGCAAAGAAGTGAGAAAAGGAGAAGTGGACTTTAACTATGGAGATTATCCTGCATAATCTGGGTGGGCCTGATCCAGTAATTGAAAGTCCTTAAGAATAGAACTGATATTTTATATACAAACACATGCACACACATCCTACTGGTTCTGTTTCTCTGGAGAACCATGACAGAGACAGCGTCTTATTCTGGGACTCTGCAAACTAAAAAGATAAGTTATCTACACACACACACCCAATATATAATGATATGACAAGGAGAGGATAACCTCAAGAGATGATCCCATTCAAAAAGGGGAAAGAATGTAAAATACCTAGAACCACTGGTCCATAGCAATTCTGAAATTCAAGTAGGCATGTATTGCCAGTTCCCTAGATTCTGGAAAAGATAATGTTCCTTATCTAGCATCCAGGTCTGCTCCCTGGGTGTGGTTCCCTAATTTGTTTTATTAACAGTTCTTGTCTCCAGACTCTGTGCTTTTTGGTCCTGCCCTCCATGTCATTCTTTTTTCAACCAGTAATGGCCCATGGATGCAGCTTGGTAGGTTTTTCAGCCTTTTTTCAACCCATAAAAATTGAAGGTCCAGAAGTCTCTTTATTTAGAATAGGTTCTGTCTCTTTTAGTCTAAACAGACACAACTGCTTTAGAAGCTTTGTGAACTTTCTTTGTGTAGTCCATATATATATACATTGGGCTTCAAGTCAGGGTACTGTCGAATAATACTCCTAAGATTCTTAGAAGCCCTTTTGTCTCATAAACTATGTCATATAGTGACACCCTTGATTGGTGCTGGACAATGAGACCATGTTTAACTGGCAGCAACCTGCATTTGACCATTGAGTTGAGGCCATCTTTTAGTTTTTAGAGTATTTTGTCAGCCAGAGAATCTGGCCTGTATCCTCTATATTTCCTCCAAATTGTGCTTGCTGATCACTGTCTTGTAAAACCTTATCTTACGTGGCTAAAAGAAGCCAATCAGAAGATTCTAATTCTGCCTGAAAATCTTAGCAAGATCCACAGGTTAATTAGATACTTTTCCTATTTTCCAAGTTACTGCAGATTTGTTGCAAGTCATCTCTGAAGACAAACTACACATGGCCTCACCCTCTGCTTGCATAGATATAACTTCAACTTCTCTCTTACCAGCACCTTCATCGCTCTTGCCCAAATGTAATGAAAACTTGCAACTATCTACTGTTCCCACTCTGAAGTGTGGACCACTGAAAGATTACTGCAAATATGTGTGAATTGAGACTACTACAAACTACTTCAATGTCGTCATTTCCAGACTTTGCTTAGCCTTCAGCCCTGCTATGCTAGTTGTGGCAGTTTAGTATTGTTTATGAATTCCAAAAATAGATACTGGGTTGTGTTTGTAAACTGATCTGTTCCTCTGGGCATATTAGATTGTATTAAATTCAGAGGTTTCACTTCTACTTGATGAAATTATGATTAGGGTTTTGATTCGGCCATGTCAGTAGGACATTGAGTCCCCAGAGGACTCACAGAGAAAACCACACAGCAGAGGGGAGAGTTTGAGTTTGAGTTTTGGTGCTGGAGCCCAGGGAAGTAAACACATTGAAGAACACACAGGAATAGAGACGGCTCTATAGACACGGCAGAAGCCCTGGGAAGAGAGAGAGCCTGATAGTCTACAGCTGACCTTGTGGAGAGACCAGAGCAGCTGAGTCCAGAAAGAATCGAGCATCGGGGAGAGAGACAAAGCTTTTTGCCAGCCTACGGCTGAGATCGGAAGGAGGTGGGACCATGGAGCCTTAGAAGGAAGAGGAAGGATGAACCTTTGCAGATGTCAGCAGCCATCTTGCTCCAACACATGGCAATAGACTTTGGTGAAGGAAATAACTTACACTTTATGGCCTTGTGACTGTAACCTTCTACCCCAAATAAATACCCTTTATAAAAGCCAACAAATTTCTGGTATTTCTGGTATTTTGCATCAGCACCCCTTTGACTAATAAACTAGTATAGCCTCTCCTTATACCCAGAGAGGCTGTTCTAAATCTTCAGTTCTCTTCTTCAAATCCCTCTTTCTTAGAGGATCAACATAACTCAACCTTTACATAAAATATCAGATAAGAATAATTCCCACTATTCTTTTACCCTTTCCCCTAAAATTCTCTTTCCCTACTCTGACTCCTGTCTCTGGAAAGAAGTACCCTTTCTCTCCAGAATAATTCCTTTACCTATGTTCTAGATCATCTACCTTCCTCTCCACCCAACACCTTCCCCTTTCTATCATACCAACATTCTACTCAATTTCATTTTCATTACATCCAAGATTTTTCCAGCTTAAAAAATGGTCAAGCAACAACAAATCCTCTCTTGTTTCAAGAAACACTCCATGGACTGTGGCAAAAATTAAAAAATAAAAACCCACATCAAACTGGCTTTAAAAAATTAAACCTAAGTTTAACCTAAAGTAAAGATGGCTTCTGGAGAGACTTGATCCAGCAGCTCAAATACTCATCTCTTTCTTCACTCTTCCTTCTATAGTGTAAGAATCACCCTCAGTTCCATGCATGTCCCTGTATCCCACTCTCTCTCCCTCAATTAGCCAAATTACTGCCACATTCCAGACAACTAATCCTCAACCCACATTTATCGGAAGAATGCATGTTTCTGTTGGTATTACCCACATAGACAAAGGAAGTTTCCCTTTTCCAGAAGTCCCAGTAAATTTTCCTTGAATATCATTTATTCTTAATAGGTTAGCATTTATCAGTCAACTGAAGAAGACTTATGATGTGTATTTTTTTTTAATTCATTGGCCTAAAACAATAAAGGTTTATTATTTATTTTTTTATGTCCCTATGAGTAAAGGTAGGCAGAAAACTAAAAAGAAATCAAGCATAAGAGGCAAAAGCCCCAACTTTTCACAAAGACAGAAAAAAAAAAAATTAAGAACAGATCAGAGTCCAGGTCTACACAAAACCGACACTTCTGATTAATTGAATACATTCAGAGGGAAATCAAGTTAACAGGTACTTTGGGCACTCAAAGATGTACCCCTGTAGAGGTAAGGTTATATAGCCCTTAGTTTTTAATCTCCCAAAGAAGGTACTGGCCCAAAGTCCCATATAACCCTAAAATAGAGATAGCGCTTATAGAAGTTTGTCACTTAAACTCATTTGGACCCCAATTAGTTTTTTTAAAAATTCTATAATCTAAACTTTTTAAATTTGTGTGTTTAATGAGTGTTTGTGAAACCAGGGAAGATACTATATTTTTCCCTGAGACTTTATTTATCAGTATACATGCTACCCCTGAAATTTAATGTGTGTCATTTTTCACATGGAAAATAACTGATAGTTTATATTTGATGCTTTTAATGATTCTGAGGATAAAATTTTTAAGAAAAATCGCACTTAGTTTATTTTTAAGCAAAATCACAGTTTATTTGGTGGGTCCATTCGTGCTTTACTAAATCTAGATGTCAGTTTAGGGTAATTCACAGAAGTAAAACCCAACAAAACTTTTATGGAGTTCAGATGCTTATTAAATAGCTATTAAGGGAATCGGATGTGGCTCAAGAAGTTGGGCACCCACCTACCACATGGGAAGTCCTGGGTTCAGTTCCCGGTGCCTCCTAAAGAAGACAAGCAAGACAGCGAGCTGACACAAGATGATGCAACAAGGTAATGCCACGAAGAGACACAACAAGGAAACACAATGAGAGACACAACAAGCAAGGAGCGGAGGTGGCTTAAGCAATTGGGTGCCCCCTTCTACATGGGAAGTCAGGTTCCTGGTACCTCCTAAAAAGAAGATGAACACACAACAAACAGACCCAGAGAGCAGACAGCAAGTGCAAACAATGGGGTGGGGGTGGGGAAATAACTAAATAAAAATAAATCTTTAAAAATATATATAGCTATTAGTTGTCACCTTGGTCAAATATCAAAATTGATACTCTGTGAATATTCTTGCTGTGCTAATTTTGTGATAATCAGGATAGGCTAAACATTCCCTATATTGGAAACCATGCATGTGTCCCCAGAACTAGTTTTTCTCCCTATGTCTGGTTTTTGGAATGCTGGTGATAAACTAAGCCTGATTTATTGTGTGACCATCCTGTATGGGAGGAGACTGTAGCTTTGGTTGTCTTTGGTCAACCTTAAGAGATATAGCAGGGGAACAGATGTGGCTCGAGTGGTTGGGTGTCCGTCTCCCATATGGAGGGACCTGGGTTCAATCCCCAGGACCTCCCGGTAAAAAGGAGACGAGGAGAGATATAGAAGGCACGTAGGACACTAGGCCTTGTGCGTGGGTGTGCCGCCAGGCCCCGCAATCGGGTAAGCCCCCCGACGTCCCATGCGCAGGTGCACCACCAGGATCCTCAAGCCACGCAGCAAGATGATGACATAACAGGAGAGTGACACAAGGGAGAACCAAGACGTGATGCACGGAAAAACCAGGAACTAAGGTGGTGCAGGCGGTAAGACACCTCTCTCCCACGTTTGAGTTACCGAGGATGGAATCACAGTGAAGACAGGAGGAGAAAGATGAGAAGAGAGGGCAGGAAACGGACACAGAGTCGCCCAGCGAATGGACACAAAAACAGCAAAAATGGAGGGGGGGGAGGTAAAAATGGATAAAAGTAAATAAATAAATCATTAAAGAAAAATCTATAGGGGAGGGAGATAAGGACTATAGTTAGTAGTAATACTTTGACCATGCTCTTTCATGATTTATTAACAAATGTTTCACAACAATGCAGGGTATTTGTGGGGAGATGATGTGTGGGAGCCCTGTATGATGTTATGCTTGTTTGTTCTGTAAGTTCACGATGTTTACCAAACACTTATAGTTTATGTATGTTCATGTATGAATGATATACTTCAAAAAATTGTTTAAAAAATTGATACTAACTAAAATGTGGTATAAGTTATATGTTATATCATTAAAAGTTCATGGTGATATTTTCAGAAGACTTTAAATGAACTCACTTATATTTATATATATATAACATGCCAATTTATTATATAGACTTTAGCATGTTTATAAATTATTCACGATATTTTTCCTTTACAATTTATTTTACGTAAATTCACTATTCATTAATTAGGGAAAAATAAAACTTTGGTAAGTAAAATTTCTCTTTGCTTAACATTTCTTATATGCTAGTCAGAGTCAAAGAAACATTGAAAGAGTTTCTTTATCCAAGAATATCATCTTGGGATTGCATCTATTAACTAAGAAATCCACGCAGGAAAGACATATTGCAATAAACATCCTACTTAGATTCCAGTTGTAACAATTATTACTGTTATCTCAAACGTGTATTTAGTCACTGGCTGAATAAAGATTATTCAGTCAATGGAATAACAATGATAAGTGATGTCACTCCAAGGAGGCTTCTTTTTAGAATCACTCTCTATTCCTCTCTATCCTTGCATGTGAACATTATATAATTATTTATCTGCAAACTACCACAGATTATAAATTTGTAATTCCCTGCTATGAATAGACAAGCCTTACAATTATTAGTGGCATCAGCAGTAAGGAATTAACAGTTCTCTAGAGCAGCACAACACCCCTTCATTGATGTCACAGAAAGTAGTGGTGATCTCTTAACAGACATCATTGAGAGAGAAAGCTAAAGAAATATTATTGATATGCCAAGTTTATGCAATGGACATTTTAAAGTAGAAATTAGAGGTTAGGGGAATTCAACATTTATCTCAACCAATAACACATGCATAAATAAGGTAATTATAAAGTATCTTTGTTATTCCTCAGTTTTCTGTGATTTTATACTAGATCACCTTCCATGAATACTGATGCTACTAGAATTTCTTTCCCTAGACACTTGTCATAATAATTTGTGGATAGTGCTAAAGTGAATACCTGGCATTGTTGAAAGTGATAACTCTATGTTCTTCTTTAAATTCTGCTGTACTGATGTAGAGGATCATATTCCTCATAAACTTACCACCTTTCTATTCTAATGGACACTTTAAAGGAAGACAAATTTAACAAAGAACTATTTTATTAACCATATACATGTAACTATACAGTAATGTCTTTGAAATTGTGGTTTTCCATTTCTGTGCTTTCATTTCCTATGGGTGGCCTAATTTTTTTTCAATTTGTTGAATGCTGTTTAACTTCATTGCTGGAATATAAAGTGGTCATAGGTAGATTCTGATGGAATCTATCTCTGATCTATTGTAATCCAAAATCTTCAGTTATGATAAGAAAGTTTGGGACTATTTTGGGTAATGCTAAAAATAGAAAAATAGAACAGGAACAATTGCTGAAAGAATGATGAATAGAAAGGAAATAGTATATATTCAAGAGTTCTGCATGAAGGTAAAAATATATATATGTATATATATATACATGGCATGGTCTGGAAACAGCCCGTAATATTCTTCTTTTAGTCCAATTCTGATTCATATTTAACCAAATGATAGCAATTAAAAGGAAAGATGACTGATGTCTCAAATTTACTGATCCTTGAAAGACGGATAAAGGTTTGTTGCCATGTAGTATCATAAGAAAATAGTTTTATTTCTTCCTTTTTTTATAGGATTAATACTTATAACTTTCACAAGGCTGAAAACCATTTGTGGTCCTCTCCATTCTCAACTGAATTGATCTACAGCATAATGATTAAGACAATGGACTTTAGCATCAAACTGGTGAGGTCTGAGTCTCTTGGAGTGTTAGATGTTTATTGAGGATCTCCTAGTCATCAACAAACAGCAGCAAACAAGGTTCTTTTTCTTGGAAAGCCCCCATTCTACTGTGGGAGAGATGATTTTAAAACCTGAACAAATAAAAAGCAAGATAAAATTAGATAGTGATAAGCGCTCTGACAAAAGAGAGGGGCAATCTAATAGCGATTTGGTGGGGTTGAAGAAGGTTGATACTTCAGATGGGGGTCAGGAAAGACATATTTGAGGAAGTAACATTTGATCTAGAATGTGAATCAGGAAAGGAAGACAGCGATGCAAATATCTTGGTATCCCAGCTTCCTACAGCTTCCCCATCTATAAAATAAGGCAGAGGGCTGCTTTGATGATGAAAGATGTGAATGAATGAAGAGCACTTGGCACTGACAGTAAATGTGTGAGGCAGTCTTTCTGGCTATCTCTCCTTAAGACATCAAAGCCTGCAGCAGGGCTAGCTGTTAATCTTGTTAAAATAAGTTACCAAGTTATCGCATATGCTAGTTATCTCATATCTCATATATGCTAGGTTCAACATAACCTGAACACGTCGTTTCACAATCAGATTCATGCCTTTGTGTTGTTCCATACCTGCGTATCTGTAAAGATGATTACTGCCACTATCCATCCACATCTAAATTAGCTGGACAAATAGCACAATGCTCTTTAGATGACCAAATCCACATTTAATGTAACTGAAGAACTAGTCCAGCATTAACATAATACTCTGCATTTTCAGGTATTTTTTTAATTAACAATTTAAACAGAAGTCCCCAGAGACTATGGCCTTGTTAATACCACTAGTTTGGCTACACAAGTTAATTCCATCAGAGCCACTGAACCAAGTGTTAGTGTGTGTGAAGAGAGTCTGTGAGTCAATTGCCAGTACAGAATTCTTCCTGACATAGGAAGGCAGATGATCTCAACTTTTGAGTGCATACAGTGCAGATTTCCAGTTGAATGGTTCTTGACAATAGTGTCCTCTGAAACATAATGCTTGGCCAGGAGCCAATGATTATGCCACCATACAAATCACCACATCTGACGCCAGAACGCCTCTTTGCAATGGTAACAACAAGAGTTCTCAGTCCTGGTGTTCCACAAGATGTTGCATTGGCTCTTTTATTCCTTAGCAGACATTGGAATTAAAGATTTTATTTAGATAGTTTTCAGGAAAGAAGTGGTGATTGAGGGAGAAGGAAAGAGGAGGTTTTAGTGTAATTTAAGAAACAGCTTTGCTATTTCATGATTCCTATGGACAAAATCAGCCTTTGTTTCGAGCCCTAGTTTTATTAATTGTTTAATAGATATTTTAATTTTAAATCTCTTGTTTAATTATAGAACTAAAACAGCTTGGTTCAAACTGTTAGCTAATGATCCATATATCATTTTCCTAATTGTGAGCTTCTTTCAGAATTGCATTAATTTTGTAAGAATACATAGACTTTCAAATGTTAAAATGCAGAAAGATTTTTAAGACTAGTAAATTAGAACACATAATTTGTTTCAAATATTATTTTACTGTATCGTATTGTAAACCTAAAATTAGTAGAATATTCTCAAAACATTATAATCTTCCATTTTAATTTTCATATAATGATCTTTCCAAGGGTTAAAAGTAAATAGATTACAGTGTATACATGCAATTGATGAAATAAATGAAATCTAAGTTATATAGTGTTCTTATACAAAAGAAATGATGCACTAGGTAAATTATTTAGCCAAATTTAAGCTCTGACTATGAAATTGTCTGCTGTTTTTTCTACTACCACCTTTTCCAAAAAATAATTCTTTAGAGTATTTCACATTAAGTAGTTCTACAGCATCTTATTTGATAAAGAAGAGTAATTGCTCAAGAAGAAGGAACACAGAGAACATTAATATTACTCATAGCAAGCATTATGCAACAAAACTCAAAGAAATACTTTTCCCAATGCAGCCAAAGTTACCAGTTTTTCTTCTTTTTGATTGGTTTTCACTTAGTGAAACATTTTCTTTGCTTATCAGCTAGATATAGGCTTTAGCCAATTGTAATAACCAAAAGAGTTTCTTTTAACTATGGGTAGCAATTCATAACAGAAAAAAAGATAATTGAAAAGGTTTCTTGTGGTTTGAAAATGCCTTCCAAATATTCATTAAACATTTAAGTGAGTAAATTTGTAGAATATGTTTCTGACATTGGCACTGGTTCTGTGGTATGTCTCTGATCAGATGGAAGTCCTGTGTGTTATGCAGAGTGCATTCAGTTCATTCATGCATAAACAATATCATTTTCATAAATTAAAACCTCCCCTGCAGAAGGAACATCTGTGCCTGCCTTTGAATAAAAGATGGTGGTATGTGAGTTACTCCTTGACTGACTGAAAGAATCCTTATGCTTTAGAATGAAGTCACATAGGCAAAATGGGGGGGAAAATGAAACCTAACTTACCCTTTTCATTTCTACCTTTAAAAAATGTCTACAGTATATATTTCCCTTCATTCTGTTTTAAAATATGGAATTCTTAAAGTGTTATTCTGTTTTTATTTCCTCTGTTCACTACAGCAACAGTTTTAAGTTTGCATAAAGATGTCTATTTTTAACTACAGTGAAATTGAGCTACTGAATGGATGAGATCAGATCAGATCTGAATGTTCACTTCATAGTCTCTTAGGCTGCAAGACTGGCAGTGTTCAAATATCATATCAGTATTATGTCTCTTAAAGTAATAACAGTGAGAGCAATTCCAGATATAGGAAGCAACAGCTTGATTCCTAAATAACTCTGATTCATTTGGAATGTGATTGCTGCATTTTGGATAAAGTTGGACTAATTTAAAAGTGTTTCTTTCATGTGATGAAGGCTGATGGAAAACATGTTAAAATGATATATTTTAAATTGCACTCAAACATTTTCAATGTTAAAATATTCCTTACTGCTACTATCACAGCTTGACGCAGCCCCTTTGGCAATGCTATTAGTATGGCTAATTGTTCCCGTCCATTAGATTACTCACATTTTTCTGGAGCAGCTTGCTAAATGAGGTCAGCTTTCTGGAACCCCTAAATCACCAATGAGAAGGAGATTAAAGGAACAAGCTTGGGAAGGGGGATAGTCATCCAATGTGGCATCCGAATCAGAGGAGGAACAATGGAGTTACTAATGACAGTAATCAGAGCACCACAGTAAAGCCAGAGCACAAGTGCCAAAAAGTTATTCCCCAGGAATCACTCCTGTCAGTCAATACATCCAGAGGAAAGAGAAATGCCAAAATACTTTTTTATTGGACTTGAAAATAGACAGAATCATCTGGAAGTTTTTTCCAGTGGGTTTGAATTTATGAAGAAACAAAATAGTGCCCCAAAGGGGGAGAGGAAACAATTATATCTTCCTAAACATATTATAGTACAAATAATTTGTTCTTGAATCAAATAACTCATTACCTTCTTTTACCTGGAAAAAAAATGATTTAAATCATCACAAGTGGTGAATAAAACAATTATAACATGCCACTTCTTCTTCTTGGGTTCTTTAAACTAGTTAAACCATTTGCCCCTGATATTTTCTAAAGGTTCTGATTTTCACTTTAGGACAGTATTGACTTGCTATAGAGATCTGTTCAGAGCACCAAGAAAATGATAGAGTTGTTATATGTTTTAAAATGTGTTGACAAACTAAGCTAGGATACTTGTTTGTGTCTTGCATGTTAATAACTAAATCCCCCTTTAAAAAAAAATAGAAGAAAACAGGTAACATAAGCCACTTATTACTAAGGAAAGCAGAAACACAACTGTTTTTCCCTCTCTAACTCTGTATTCCAAATAGTGAAATAGCAGTTAGGTGCTTTTATTATCTACACAAAGCTGGTGACTCCCTGAGCAAGATAAACAAACTAGAGAGTCTGCCAAAGTAAACTCTTTTAAAAAAATTTTCTGCAAATAGTGTTTAGTATTTTTATGAACTAATCAAATAAAGCAACTATTCCCCAGGAATTATTTACACTTTAAAAATCACTTTAAGAACAAATGCAACAATTGCACAGATTTTCAACACTATTTTATTGCAACTGAATGAGTGTTTTCTAATTTGTGCATTACACCATAATATACAGCATTACAAACAAGATTACAGTACAGATCAATTCCAGTGGTACCAGCATCACATTTCAAACAGCACTTATTCTGGACTGCATTTTACATGCAACAGCTATTGTTCTAATTATGAATTAAATGATTTGAATTTATTTAAGCTACTGTACTAATTGACTACAATAGGTATAAATCCCAACATTAACAACCTGATTAGATTTAGGCTCAGATTCATTACATGAATATATGACAAACCACTGTTTGTGTGACTATGTATAAAATCATGCATTTATATTTTCTGGAAACATCAATAGCTTCAGATTCTCAGTAAAATCATGGAATGCAAAGGAGCAAAAGACTAAAAATAAACAGTGCAAATTGTATGTGATAGTCAAGCAGCTTTTGATTTAAAGAAGGGTATGTTGGCATTTGTTTATAATATGTATATACAAGCTTGTGCAAGTAGTGTGTTGAATTGATATGTTTTGATAGAGAAAACATCTCTTGATTTTTTTTTTTCATCCTCTAATGAATCCGGTTTTTATTTTAAGGAGTGAGAAAGATTTTAAAGTGAAATGGATTGCTCAAATTGTGCAATTTTTTTTTTTTTTACAATTAGAGAGGAAAGAAGTGCTAAGGCAACACAATAACTTTCTAAGCACTTTTCTGCTGGTTTAAATTAGTTAAATTATTTTGTATAAATTAGATATAATTCTACTTTTCTGATATGTATAAAAATTGATGAAGCTGCATGGTTTTAAAATAGGAAATCCACATTATAAAAAGTCATTAAAAATTCTGTACAAAATCACAACAAAATAATTCAGCACGGGAAAGGTAACAAGTAGTAAAATGCTGGTTGAAAAATATATATTTATATATATTTAATTGGCCCATTACTAGTTTAAAAATTGCATAGATCCTAATTATTGCTTGTGATTTTGTTATCCCGATCAGGTAATTAATACGATCTGAATACAGCCACACCAAATTTGTGGTGCAGTTTTTATTTTATTTTATTTTACTGTATTAGTATTATGTTTAAAATAGAAGAGCTATAGAAAATAATACACAAGGTGAACAGGAACTTTGATCCCCTGTTTCTTCCAAAGGCAGTAACGACAATAAATACATATATCACTCGAAGCTTGGAGTATTTGCGCTTTGCAGCAGTAGTACCCAAAGGGCTGCCTTTTGTAAACACGACAGTCATTGTAAGCACGGTGGGTTCGTTTCCCAGGGATGGTGAAACTGACGTGCGTCTGCCGAGGAGTTAATCGTGAAAGATGGCATTGAGCTGGGCACTCATGACTCGCTCATGATGTGAATGGCTATCGAAGGACATAATATTGTCTATAGGGATCTCGCAGCGAGGGGCGGCGGCGCCCGAGAAGATTGATCCGTGGCTTTGGGCCCCTGCCAGGGTCGCTGCAGGATAGTGCATGGTAAAAGCATAATTTTTCTCAAATTCGGCAGCCGGCTCATGTTTGAAGGAGAAGTTGCCATTGATGCTGAGCGGTGGGCTGAGGGGTCCGTCAAAGGAAGGGCTGGTGCAATCAGTCAGGGGGCTTTCGAAGAACGGCTCCAGCGCAGCACCGTAGGCGTGGGGCGGAGGCTTGACGTGGAAGACGTGGGAGCTGTCCATGGTGCCGTAAGGCGGGCTGGGCAACCCCGGCGACTGGTAAGAATAGGGGTGCACAGCGAAGGAAGCGCTGGCCGCAGGCAGGTGCGGGGGCATGTCCTGGTTCTGCTCAGGCAGAAAAGTCCGAGGGTTGAGCTGCAGGCAGCCTGCAACGAGGTTGGTGGTGGGCTGGGATAAGCCCTTGCAGAGCGTCTGAACGAAGGAGACCAGATCCGGGCTTTTGCCGGAACGCAAGATCTCAGACAGAGCCCAGATGTAGTTCTTGGCCAAGCGCAGCGTCTCGATTTTGGACAGCTTCTGAGTCTTGGAGTAGCAGGGTACCACCTTGCGCAGGTTGTCCAACGCGGCGTTCAGCCCGTGCATGCGGTTCCGCTCCCGGGCGTTGGCTTTCATGCGCCTGAGTTTAAAACGCTCCAGGCGCGCCTTGGTCATTTTCTTCTTTTTGGGGCCGCGTCTCTTGGGCTTTTGATCATCGTCTTCCTCTTCCTCTTCTTCCTCCTCTTCTAGGTCCTCGTCTTCGTCGTCCTCCTCTCCCCCGTTCCTCAGTGAGTCCTCCTCCGCGTTCATGGCTTCTAGGTCGTCCTCCTTCTTGTCCGCCTCGTGTTCCTCGTCCTGAGAACTGAGACACTCGTCTGTCCAGCTTGGAGGACCCTGTGGTTGAGGCTCACCCATCAGCCCACGCTCGCTGTACGATTTGGTCATGGTTCCGTTTCCTACGTGCAGGGGCGAGAGGGAAACAGAAAGAAAAGGGGGAAAAAAACAAACAAACAAACACAAACCGCTGCATTCAAAAGCTAAATATACCTTCACTCTCGAACTCCGCACAAATGCATGTGGGAGAGAAGGACCAGTTCATTACAAAATGAATGCCCTCTAAAGAAAAGTTAAATGCAGGGTTTTATACTGTCGTGTATGTGCCCCGTTGGTACGTAGAAGAGAGGTTCCTTCTCGGAGGGCGGGGGGAGGGGCGGGGAGGAATAGGGGGAGCTGGGCGGGGTTGGTGAACAACATATGTATGTGTACACTCACGCATGTGTATATGTTTCCTAGTGATTAACTTAAATATGTTTATGGTGATTACCCGGCAGGATGATGTGTGTGAAAATGAGTGCAAATTTCAGCGCCTTGATGTTTAATCTGCATGTGTCCAAAGTCACACACAACTCCACAAAAATGAGGAGTTTGAAAATAGCACATTCTATTCCCACCTCTGTCCAGGCTCAGCGGTATTTAGCGATTTAAGTTGAAGAGCCAATACGTAATTTACTAACCCTGGCAATGATTTTTAAGAAGATTATACCGACCGAAGATTGAAGAGCAAATGCTTGGAGGAGGAAAAGTGGTTTCCACCAAATTATATCGCGACTAATGGAACATTTGGCAACAAAATGGGCAGGGCTCTTCCATCCCTCCCTCGCCTTTCTTTTCTTGCCTCCTACCCCTTGCCCTCGGCTGAATTTTCACCTTGTACAAAAGCGCTCAGTTCACGGGCTGGGGGCGGGGGTGCGCGGCACAGAGCGCTCTCCCACGCGCCGGGGATCAGGTGCGGACCGCTCCTCTCTAATAAACAGCCCATTGAAAGGGCTGCCCGCTCTTTATTGGAGCTTTTCAAAGTTCGCCACAAATCTCCCTTTAAAAGATTGAATAATTATAATGGTCAGCGGTTGGCAATGGCCAAGTTGCCGCTTCTAATAGGGAAAGTAAAAAGCCTTTTAGTAAAACAACTGAATTTCTGGCTTCAGCCGTGGCTGCCGTGGACTTGGCTGCCTGTGGAGCTGTAACAGGTAGCAGGCGTGGGCCACTGTTTCCTTGCTCCGTTTTTTTACCCCTCTCAATTAAACTTTCTCAGAATCAGGTTTATTTTTCCAGAAGTGTGTACTCAAGGTATCCCCGTCCCTTTCATTTTCTGTAAAATAACCTGGCACTCTTAATGTGCATAAAATATGTACACAAAATAATCTTGGTAACAGGAGCTCCCCCCCTCCCTCCCCTCCCTCCCCCCCACTGGAAGAAGTGAGAAAAGTGGAGTACTTACTTGCCTTTAGGATTTTTAAATCACCACAAACAAACAATCGTAGTTATTGTGCATCCTTAAAATCCAATAAGCTCTTTACTTTAAAAAAATTAAATTAAAAAAATTAGAAAACCTGCAGAGGGGCACGAGTGCCGCAAGTCAATATGTGTACTAGGTTGTCTGCGATTATGGGGATGTATATCTCTGCCAAGGCGTACACACACACACAATATGTAGATACATTGGGTCTTCAATTATTCCTTTTATTATCGAGCAAAAATGAAAGGATCGTAATTACCTGTGGTTGTTAGTGGGTCCTGAGCAGTGACGGTCTCATAACCCTGGGGCCTCCCGACTTCGAGCCTTAAGCGTGGGGAGAATTCGTCGTGTCCTAGTTGCGCGGGCGCTCAGGTTATATAGTGGAGTTGGTGATGCTGAGTGCAGGCGGGGCAGATTGAAGAGCTGCGAGCTGGTCCCTGCGCCCAGCCTCTGCGCACGCGTCCATGCTGAGCGCTCCCTCCCCGCCCTCCCAGTCAGCTTGCTCCTCTCCCGCCCTCCTCCCGCTCCCGCTCCCTTCCACCCCCCACCCTTACCCCCGCCCCTTCTCCTTCCTCCCCGGCATGCGCCATATGGTCTTCCTAGTCCAGCCAAGAGCCGGGAGCCACGTGACCTGCCCATTTGTATGCCGCTGAGCGCTCCATTCCGGCCCCTTTGTGGCCAGAAGAAAGTGGCCCATCTGTCGCCAGTTAGAGACTCTGCGGACCTGTTTTTACCCGCAGGAGATATTAACCCTTTCAGGCGGCAGAAGGGAGGGGGGTAGTGGGGGAAGGGAGATTCGAAGGAAGGAACCGGGAAGCTAACGACTCTAGTTAGATCAGAGCTAGCGGCCCACTTTGGGGACGGAAGTAGGGCAAAGATGAAGAGGGCAGAAGCCGGGAAACTGAGACTCTCAGTGAAGCGCCCGGGCCCTTCTGACTCCTCGCCCTGGCATTGGCCTCCCTGGTATTATGACTCCCTGCCCTCTCTGAGTTGCCCATTTCTTGGCTTCTCCCCCTTGGCAAATGCTTTGCTCACTAGTGTCAAGGGGTGGCTTCTCCTAATCTCCACCGGCCCCCTCCAAGCAGCATGTACGCCTTGTAAAAGCGGTTTCATCTCCAAGCGCAGGTTTGAGACTACCCTACCTTCCTGAACCGGATCACCAATCCTAGGCCTCTCTAGTATAGAAATTGTGTATCTGTCGCTCTCCCCCATCATACATGCAACCTGGCGAGCGCTGACCCCCAGGTACCCCTGTCCCTGGAAACTCCTCGCGAAGTTGGTCCCCTTCCTACACCCGCAGAAGCTCTTGTCCCAGAGCTATGTGTGCACAGGCCTTGGCTTCATCGGCCTCCACTCTCCCGTGGGACTTAGAGGCTTCTCTGACCCTTGGAGTCTGCCTTTAACCAAAGCTACTGGATAGTTGAGAAGAGTGTGCTCACCCAGGGAGTCCCCGGAGACACCTCTGACTCCTTGACCGGTATGCCCCAGCGGCCTCAGCGTTCAAGCCCAATTCTGGACCCGGGCAATGGGCCCGTGCCGAACAGGTCTTTTCTCCCCTATTTCTAGAAAAGTTATTAGCACAACCCCGGAAGGACTGATGCCACAACTTTTCCAAATTCCAAAGCCTCCGAGTTGACGTAGCCATCACCTTGAGGATTAAGCAACCACCACAGAGCTTCCCAGCCAGTTCTGATTGAGCCATATTTGTGCTTAAATAGCGATTCTTTAGTCACTCTTTCCCACCAAGACATGTTCCAGAATGATTTTTTTTTTTAAAAAAAAAGAATTGGCCTTATCTATTCTGTGTCCACTCTTTCTCTGCCAGTTTTGTCTCTAATCCTCCATTAACAGACCCCTTAACCCTCGCAGACCGGTAGCCCCTTGCAATGAATTCGTCGTACTTGAATTTCCTGGGAACACTTCTCGAGTTTGGGAGCAGTGTAGGAGTGAGCGGGGTGCACGTGGGAGCCGAGGAGTCGGGGTCGGAGAGGTTTCCCAACGAGGTGGCAGGTGCATCCGCAAAGACTGCGATCGCAGCTTTCGCTGTCCAGCGCAATTCGGAAAAGGGAAGAAAGAGATCGTGCCATCAGTCATGGCCCACAAAGTGTGGCGTGAGTAGGGCTGCGGAGATGTTTGCTTTCCTGGGTTTACTCGTCGGCGGACAAAGAGCGCAGAGGAAGGTAACATTAATTCACCCAGGAATTTGGTTTCAGTATTTAACCTCGTTCCGCCTGCGGGTTTAGTGCCGAGTTAAAACTGGAGGGGCGTCGGAGAAACCGTCAGCAGAGACCCGGCCACAACTGGGAAGTCTGAGCACACTTGCCGAAGGCCCCGACCAGGTGCGCCACCTTCCCTGCAGCACCCCTGATGGGCTGGCCCACCGTGCCGCGGGGTGTGGAAAGCGTGCCTTGACTCTCATTCCTGGATCTTTGGAGAGCTCCAGAAGACAAGTTGAGGGCGGGGTGGGGAGAGTGCTCCAGCTGCCCCGAAAGCCCGGGGGTGGCCTAGGGGTCCCTCTGCTATAGCCAACCCCACGTCCCTTCCCCACCCCTGCTGGGAAGCGGAAACCTCTCCAGTTTGTGACATCCTGTGGAACACAGGAAATTCTTGGAGGAACCAGATGTTCCTGGGAGGCAAGGAAACCCGGTGGTTTCACCAGCCCAGACTCAAATGAGCAAAGTGCGGGAATTAGACGCACCTCCCAGGCACTCCTCGGGATAAATTTACCCCCAGTCCTCCTACCTGCCCTTTATCAGACCTGGGGTTTATATAAGGGAAAAGCCATTCCAGAATGTTCCAGAGACCTGCTAAGTAAGGTTCGGTCTCACCCTGGGACCCACTGAACTTTCTGACCCGCGTCGCTATGGTGTCGATTGGATTCCGGGCTGGGAATGCTGACCCAGGGCGCTGGCATCACCGCGTCCGCGAGGCCTCGGCAAGGTAGTCAGGCCCAATAGGGAGGAGTTCAGGCATGGCTTGGATCGAGGTGCTTTTTGTTGGGTGGAGGGTACCAAGAAGTGGGGCAAGCGGACTGAGGCGGCTGGAGCGTTGCCACCACCACGGCTTGCCTCTTTATTTTGTTCCTTCTCTTTGGGCTTTGTTTACACCGTTATAGACTTTCCCCCTTCTGATTCCCTAAATTCTCTTCCTCTCCCTCTGTCCCGGCTGCCCGTTAGTGATACTCCTCCCCGCCCCGCTTCCTGCCCCCCACCCGGCGCTGCAGGCGAGCGGCACGCGAACTGCACGCGCGGGCAACAAAAGCCGCTTTCATGACTCACTGCCCTCGAGCAATGCCCCAAATCTGCTGCCTCCCGGGTCCCGGCTCAGAGCGCTCAGCTCGGTTGGGGCTGTCCCGGCCGTTATAGAGGCAGCCGGAGCGCCGGCGGGAAGGGGGGCGGGAGAAGGCGTGTGGCGGGGTGGGT
>JAQZBX010010188.1:0-22734 GCA_029593785.1 Cabassous unicinctus | reverse complement strand
GGACAACTGGGTGGACCACGATCCGCGCCCGCGTCCCTTCCCAGCCCCGCCTAAGAGCGGGTCCCGGCCTGGACATGTTCCCGGGGCAGGATCAGGGAGAGGGGGTTACTGAGGGGACCGTGAAACTGTAGGGCGCTGGGGTCAGCGCCGGGAGGGCGGCGGGCTGCAAGTCCCTCACAGGCACCTCACTTCAGAGTCCCTTGGGAGGCCCGAGCCGGGCGATACCCGCGGGCGCGGCTTGAGGTTTACGATTTGGCCTCCAGGGAGGTCGCTCGGCTCCGGGGTTCTGGCCGGAGGCTGGAGCTATCCGGGGCCGACGGGAGGGCGGCTGGGGAAAGCCTGGAGCTAGAGAGACGCTATTAAAATGCTTCGCCTCCTCCGCGAGCGCAAAACCCTTCCTTCCCAAATCTCCTGGGCTTGCGGCATAATCTTAATTAAGATAATTGATTCATATTGCACCTGCGAGAACAGAAAAAAAATTGATTCCAACCCCCAACCCCACAAATCGCTTAGAGCTATTGGATAGAGCACAGCGCGGCTGTGATTTGGGGAGTGATTTAGTGTCGGGCTTCTCCAGTTTGGCCTGCCTGGTCTCTTTTATTTATTATTTACGTCTTCCCTGCCCCTCTGGGGTCTTCCTGGAAGGACTTCGTCTCTGGTTCCTGGTCAGGAAAGAGGGGCTTTCCTTTAAACATCCAACACGCAAAACCAGCAAAGTAATATCAACGCATTTCCGAGCGTCTTGGCAGGAGCCGGTCATTGGTGCGAATGCCCGAGGCCTCGTGCATCAGATGGGCCTTATGTGCGAGTGTGTGAGTGTGTGAATGTGTCTGAGTGTGAGATTATGTGTGTGATTGTTAGTGTGTATGTGAATGGATATGTGTGAATGTGAGGGATCATGAGTCAGTGAGTGTGGGTGTGAATGTGTGTCTGTAATTGAGTGTGTGAGTATATATGTGTGGGTGTGAGTGTGCGTGTGTTTGTGGGTGCACCTGCTCCCGGGTGAGGAGCGTGCTCAGAGGGCACACACCTGTTTCGCGTGGTTAGAGGAACAGCTTGCGGCCCAAAGGGAACTGCAGAGCCGGTAACTGACAAGCACCGGGTGTTTGCCAACCTTTGCTTTAACAGAAAGAGACAAGCAAACAAAAATCCCCGGTAGCTGGGTGTAGCTGCGGGAGTGGAGAGTGCAGAGTGGCGACACATCGACGATGTCTGGACCTCCCCTGAACAATGGTTCATGCAATGGTTTGAAGGAGGAGAGTTCCGAGAGGCCCAGGCAGACTGCAAAGAAGCCGGGTTTAGAGCCCTAGGTACTTCGTAGGAGAAATGGCTTCCTCAAGGGATCAGCACCGTGGACAATTCCCACGTCGCTGGCTCTGAAATTTACGGTATTAAGATTCAGCAAAAACTCTTTCCTTGGCCACCATTTGCCACCATGTCCGAACTTTTAGTCAGAGAGTCGTGTAAGCCAGCATTTAGTTAGCTCCCTTCTTTTCAGAATAAGTTTCCTGGAAAACTAGATATCCAAATTTAGAGGTGGGGGAAGAGCTTAAACAATAATTTGAGCTAGCCACTCTGAAACGAAGACAGAAATCATATTGAATAACTTTCCAAAAGATAGTCATAGTTCTAATAGTTGCACTTTGTTTTCCACACGGCTTCAAAACAAAAAATGAGTTTCTTATTTGGTGTTTACAGAAATCACAAAAATATCGCTGAAAGTGTTATTTTGTTTTTATTTCATGGAGCATAAATTTTATTGATAATATAGAATTGTCCCCATCACCATCACCCTAACAATTATCCAGGTATTTTGTTCTGTAAATATTTTTAAATTAATGAGAAACTAAACCAACAGAGGTCAATGACTTGGTGAGCCACACAATTATCTAAATCATACCAAGTTTAAAATGTTGCATTTTAATACACACATGACTAATCCAAAATATGCCATATACCAAAAAAAGTCCAGTAGGGATGTTATTATGAGATCAAATACCTTTGGTAATTTAAACGTCTTAGAAACATACCCTCCCCCCTCCTCCCCCCCTTAATTGATGTAATTTTTAAAACATTATTATTAGCAATCAAGATCCTTATAAACACTATTCATATATTGCTGTAATGAAAAAATAATTATTTTGATTCAGGAATTTACCTCCAGAGTCTCACCTTCTTTAAATAAAATGCTTTCTTTCCTCTTTAGCAAATACATTTTCACCTGAATTAAATATTGATAATTTGACCTTTTATGTCTTTAACTAATCAAAGGGGAAAATTCCAAATGTAGATCTTGGAGTTTGGCCCTGGTGGGTCTTTCCGCTTGAGTAGGCACTGAGATTAAACGAGTTGAACTTCCTCTTTCACTGTTTTCTCCTTGCACTAATTGCTTATGCAAAAATGCAGATTTGTATTAATTAGTAACTCCACTGATTAGTTCTGTGGTATTTTCACATAATAAATCATGCTGCAGACATGAATTTTGGCACATCACCCAGTGGTGGCTCAGGCTGAAATACAGATTTTATATTAAAATAAAATCTCTGACTAAATCTACCTTTCTAATGCAGGTAGTGTGAGCAGCCACCTGCCAAGAGCACCTGCCATGGGAAATTACTTTCACTCTGTGACAAGCCACTTTTGGAGCCCAAACAGAACAATCTGATTATGAGGTTAGGCCATAATACTAAATAAACAAATAAACTGTTAAACACATACATAATACATAAATGATACAAATGTGCTTAATCTTTAGGCATTTTGCAGACAAAGATGTTATAACAGAAGGTTTACTTTTTCATGGAACTAGATACTTAAAAACAACTTCCCAGGCTATCAATAAATATCTCAGTTTATTTTCTTCCTATGAGATCTTTGCTTCTTTGTGAGATGGTCTGCTATTCTGAGACTTTCTCATCACTCCTACTTATTGACTTATCCTCTCTCTAGGCAGATAGACTAGTTATGAAAGAAAATGAAGAACCACAGAAACATCACGTGTAGGAGTGTGAATGTCAAGAACCATCTCAGAGGGAATTGGCCACTCCTACAGGATGAGAGACTTTGATTCAGACTGTAGTTGCATGGTGTGAGGCAAAATCTCCTCTCCTCCTTGGTTTCTCTCTGAGCCTCCACACAACTCCTTTCCTTTCCCTTGAGAATTGTTTGGTTTGATGAAGCAGATTCTGACCAATGTTGGCAAGATTATGAATTAGACCCAGATGTCTTCTGTTCCTCCAATCCTTTGTGTGCCCTTATTTTCTTGCCACTGGTGACACCTTTACAAGACCCTTCTGGTACTCTCAACACGTTTATGCTCTTTCTGTTCCCCTACCCATCTATACCTACTCTCAAAAGGAACCCACACGTATATGCATTTTAAGAAGTTAAAAGAGAGAGAGAGATAATGATGATGCTTAATCTGATGCCCCAAGCTGGAGGGTCTGGAATATTACAGGAGACAAAGACAAAGGCATAAACACTAGATATTAACACTGAGAGATGAATAAGGGCTGAGGAAGGTGTGTTTTGAATGGAGGCTGGGGAACAGAGTCCTGCTGCAGTTATGCTATGCATTTCACAGCCTCTCAAAATACCATCAAGCTTTGCAAGGAGGACTGTGGCATATGTGGCTGAGGGTTGAGGATGGTGCAGCCTGAAGGGAGGCTTTCTCTCTAGTCATCATTTACTGAAACTTTCAGATGCTTTGATGGTGACAGGAAAAGGTCATGCCTCTTGTGGTCTTTTATTTATTTATCTTAGATGTGGAGAACTTTTTTAAGGAATTGAAAACTAAAGGTCAGGGGAGGAAATAAAATTTAAAGTAGTTCTCCACAAAGTCAAATATGTGTTTTCTCTCCTTGGAACTCTCTCCTGGAGTCCACTTCTTAGGCCTTCACATGGACAAGATTAGATTGATAATCTCTACTGGAGGAAAAACCCTATATTTTCATGTTCATCCACAACATTGGGGTGTAGAGGCCAGGCCTGGGCATAAGCAAAGGCTCAAAAGTTGCTTCAGTTTATTTTTGGAGAGCTCATCTCCTCATTCTCCTCTTTTTACTATCATCTTCCCTGGGTAATGAATGTATTCAGCAAACCTATATTTAGTAGACCCATGTGCCAGACACTGTGCTGCTAGGCACTAGGGATACAGGGGTAAATAGAAACAGATATTAGTCTCTGCATTCTCAAAGCTTTCTATCTACTGGGAGAAACAGACTTTAAGAAGATTCTCTTACAAATGTACCCACCTAACTTAAGATAAGCACATGAAAGGAAACCAAAATCTAGCCAGGCGGTAAAAGCAAAGAACAAAGGAACCTGGCCAAGACTGGTACTGGAAAGCTCCCCAGGGGAAGTGAAATGAGATGGTGTCACTCAGGGAAAGGCGGCTGGACTGGGAGGAGTGCTTTCCAGGTAGCGGGAAGAGTATCTGTAAACACCCTCAGCCCAAGGAAGTTTTAAATCTGACAAAAGCCTAGTGTAGCACTAAGAGGGAGAATGATAAGTGTGGTAGCCAAAGAAGGGTCTTAGACCCAGAGCCTGCTTCCCACTGAAGTACTTAAAGCTGTTGAGATGGTGTGAAAGAGACTTGAGCAGATTTACATTTTTAAAAGATCATTTTAACCACAGTGTAGAAAACTATTTGTAAAACAGTTGGGTTGGGTAGAGGGAGGCAATTGCAGTTTTTCCAATAAGAGATTATGGTACTTGGAGGAGGCTAGATGTAGAGAAGATGGACAAAGTTAGAGAATATACTTGAGAGATATTTAGAAAGATTATTCTGAAACCACAGCCTAGTTTCACACAAATTACCCACTGGCTATCAAAAAGCTTGATTATCAGTGAGAATCACTGATATGAACTAAATGCAATGAGTAAACTTATGGGGTTAAACTATAGAGTATAGGTTAGTAAGAGACAGAAAGTGGGTTGAGAAGAGGGAGCTGATACTGAGTGTGCGTAGAATGTTTAATATGGTCAATTGTAAATATGTGGAAGTGGATAGAATTGATGGTAGCACATTTTAATGAGAATAACTAACATTGCCAATTTATAAATGTGATTGTGGTTGAAAGGGATAGTCTGGGGAGGTTAATGTTAATTGAAAGATAGCTAGAGGGCAATCTAGGGATTGTATAACATAGTGTTTTTGGTGGTAGATGAGGATTGTGATTCATCATATAAATATAAGAATGTTCCTCTATTACAAGGCGTTAAGAATATGGTGATACATCTGAAAAATATAACTAATGTAACTTATCGACTATAGTTAACAGTAATATTGTTATATTTTTTTAGCAAAGGCAAAAAAGGTACTATATCAATACTAAAGGTAGAATATGGGGGGAGCCAATGTGACTCAGTGGTTGAGTGCCAGCTTCCCACATATGAGGTCCTGGATTCAATTCCCGGCCCCAGTACCTCAAAAACAACAACAACAAAAATATAGGATTTAGTTTTATGAGCTATGAATATGATTATGCATTTTTCTTCATTTTCTTCATTAACAAGGAGACCGTGGTTGTGTCGTTTAACCAACCTGTGCTCATTTATTTATATTTCTGAGCACGGGAGAAACAATTAAGTTTGCATTTATGATTAAATAAGATATATGTGCCTGGGCAGATTTTTTAAAGTAACGCTTCCATAATTTGTTAAGCTACCTTTTGTCTATTTTATTTTTTGAAGTTGAAATAAAGTTAACTTAAAAAAAAAAAAAAAGCTGTGATTCTTTCCAACCTTGAGAAGTTACATCCTACCCTGAGAAGTTACATAATATCCTGAGAAGTTACATACCACCATGAGAAGTTATACACTACCCTGAGAAGTTACCTACTGAATTTAATTTAAATCAATAATAACTTGCTAAACCATAAAATAGCCACACTCTAAAAATATCAGCTTACTTTTTAAAGCAAGTAATATAACAACATACATTTATTAAGCACTTAAAACATTCTAGGTACACTAAGTTAAATGTTTTAAATACATTTTTCTATTGGATCCTCATAATAAAACTATGATAATTCTCATATGTCAGATGAGGAAAATCAGACCTACACAAGTTAACTCACATATCTAATATCACCAAGTTAATTAGTGACAGAACTAGAACTCAACCTCAGATCTACTTGACTCCAAAACCATGTCTTTTAACTACTATGTCATGCAATGGAGAGGTTCTGACCACAATTTACTTAAAAATTATGCTTTGAAAGAAAAAAATCTTTAGTTTCCAAGTGATAGTTTCATTAGCTTGATGTTTCATAGTTAATTAATCCAAATAGTGTGATTAGTAAAAATGAGTATAATTTCAATTGCTGAGTCCTTCTGGAAATAAAAATGTGGGAATGGTAACCAATAATTTAATCAGTTACCTCCATTCAAGTTTTGTAGTAAACATATTCAATTGATGAGAATCAACTAGGCTAGAAGAGATAATATAGGAGATCATTCTACATCATAGGAATAATCTTTCTCACAAAAAGCTTGTTTTTGCTATTTAAGAGTTACACTAAAAAGCATTTCTTCTTGAAGAGCTCAATTTGTTTTGGCCCTGAGCATATCTAGTGTAATATAAGTAATGTTAAATTAGCCTGCCTTTAGTCTTTAGTAAAGAATTGAAGATTTTGTTTTCTTTTGGAAAAATAAAATCTCACTTAATTACAATTCAGCATATTCGTTACCTAAACACTTACAAAGAAATGTACTCTCACTTGGAAATGGGGAGAGGGCAAAGACTGTGATAAGCATCTAATTTTTTTCATATAATAAACTTTATTTTTAAACAAGTTTTAGACGATAGAAGAGTTGCATCAAAAGTATAGGGGATTACCATATATCCCACCCCCTTCTCCTCTCACATTTCCCCCTATTAATAACATCTTACATTAGTGTGGTACATTTGTTACAACTGATGAACAAACATTGAAGCATCGTTATTAAGCAAGGTCTATAGCTTACATTATGGTTTACACTTTCTTTTTTTTTATTTTAATTTATTTATTTACTTGATCCATTTTAAACCCCCTTCCCCATTTGCTGTTTTGTGTCCATTCGCTGGGCAATTCTCTGTGTCTGTTTCATCTCTTCTCATCCTCCTCCTCCAGTCTTCAATCCTGAAGACCTCCGATGTAGGAGAGAGGATTCTAGCCATCTGCACCACCTCGGCTCCTGGTCTCCAGAGCTTTCGGAGCATCTGGTTTTGTCTCTCTCCTTTTAGGTCATCATCTTGCTGCATGGCTCCCGGGGCCTGGTGGCTCATCGGCACACAGAGCCTGGCAGCCCATGCGCCTTCTATATATATATATTTATTTTACCGGAGGTCCCGGGGATCGAACCCAGGTCCCTCCATATGGCAGACGGACGCCAAACTATTTGAGCCACATCCGCCCCCTACACTTTCCACCATACAATTTTATAGGTTTTGACAAAATATATAATGGCCTGTATACACCACTGCAATATCATGCAGAACAATTCCAATGCCCTAAAAATGCCCTATATTCCACCTATTCTTGCCTCCTCCTCCCCTCAGAACCTCTGTTGACCACTATCTTTATATCTATGTTACAAGTTCTTCCGTTATTACAATAATAATAAGTCTACTTTGGTCCATGGTTGCATTCCCCCCTTAGGTTTGTTTATTCCTCAGTCTTGAGGATTTGGGGATGGCAATGCCCAATCTGCTTCAGATTGAGAAGGGGCTTAGATCTTAAGGATTAAGATGGTTTTTTTTGGATGGGGGTTGTCCATCATCATCATTTTGTTATTTGTCCTGGGCATGTCCGACAAACTGGAAAGTAGTTTTTGGCTGCAACTCTGCTGAGATTCAGGGCTCAACCGGCATATGAAGACTAGCATCTCTTATTAATATAGTTAATTTATTACTGAACCTCTTGGCTTGTTTTAAAAAAATGTTTAAATGGGAAGATTTCAATAGTCAATAATACATTTGTTTCCATTAGGCTAGTTAACAAGCAGATGCATCAAAATGCACAATTTAAAAGGAGAAAAATAAAACTCATTTTTCCTTTTTTGAAGAGATTCATTGTCAATTTTAGGGAAACCAGGCTTTAAAAGTTTTCTATCTCAGAAAGCCCACTGGATGTGGCCTTCAGTGTTATATTGTATATTAAATGCCAATATTTCTTAGTTCATATATGCACATTGATATCCTTTGTCCTTCAACGTGTGTACGTGTGTGTGTGTATGTCATCTTGGCATCTTTTTCTCATTTAGCCCCTGATCTTGTCAGTAAAACCTTGTGTTCTCTCAATGCATGTGTAACTTTTTGGATTATTCTTGAATGTTTGAATAAACTACCAGTTGAAGGAAAATTTTTCCTGATTATAGTGCATAGTCTATGGGAACTTAATTGCTTTTTTGCATTATTAATTGAATTGAAAAATTATCTTATTTCTGTTTTCAAAGCAATAGAATTATTTCACTAGCAATAACCAAATGTGTTACATGAATATTTTTCTATTTAGATATTAATCTGTGTTTATAAATATTTTCTAATTAGTTTTAACAATTGGCTTTTGACAGTTGTGCATGCTTTAATTTCTTATTTTTATTATATGAGTATCTACAACCCAATGCATATAATCAAAAGATCAATATTAGTACACAAGACAAATTGTAAGACAGGGAGACTTAACATTAAATACATGGCTATCTATTTTACGTGACTTTGGACATAACTATTACTAGTTGAGAAAACCCTTCTTTCTTTTATACACTGAAAAGGTAACCATGATTCCAGATCTTATTATATCTCTGCTTAAAACCTTAAAAAGTCTGCTCATTTCACTCAGAGTAGAGGCCAACACCCCTGCAATGACCTAGAAGGCTGGATGACTGATGCCCCTGTCCCACCTATTATATTTCTGGTTTATCTCCTTTTCTTTTCTCTCTAACTAAATCTGCTCCAGCACAGTCACACAGGTTTCCTTGTTCATCAGGCCAGACTTGCTCCTGCCTTAAGGCCTTTGCTCAAGTTATTCCTTCTGCCTGGATTTCTTTTGTAGGCGTCCACTTGGCCAACTTCCTCACCTCCTTAGAGTCTTTGAAGCTCCAGCCCGTTGCAGATCTGCAGCAGCAGGAAGCACACGCGCTGCTCGGACGCCTCGGGCGCGGCCTGGTGGCTGGCGGCCGAACCCCGCACGAAGCCGGCGGCAGTCTGGTGGGACACCTCCCGGGTGATGACCACCACTCAGTCCTGCTCCTGGGCAGGGGCGTGAGCGGGCGCGGGGTCCCTGGGCCAGTCGGGGGAGATGAGCATGCTGGAGGGCACGGAGGCGACGAAGTGGCCGCAGTCCTGCTGGGTGTTGTGCACGGGCACGGAGGGGCAGCAGCACGAGGCCGCCTCGGGCTCAGGGGTCTTGCAGATCTCCGTCGCTGCAGGTCCTGGAGTCAGGCCAGGCTGTCCGTGGAGGAGGGCGGGAAGGGGTGAAAACGCCTCAATTCCACTTCTGTCCTTGGGGAACTCGAAGGCGAGAGGCCGATTTTAGGAAAGGACCTAAAATATCTTATTAAACTTAAAAGGTAAACTTAAAAGTACTTTGTTTTCAAGACATGAAACTGATCACCAGAAAGTCAAAATAATTTGGCTTAGGGAAGCGGATGTGGCTCAATCGATAGGGCTCCCGTTTACCATATGGGAGGCCCTTCCCCGGGGCCTCCTGGTGAAGGCAAGCCAGCCCGCCTGGCTCACTGAGCTGACGCAGCAGGACGGCCCAGCAGGGGGAGACAAGCAGACAGAAAAACACACAGCAAATGGACACAGTGAGCACAAGCAGCCGGCAGGAATAAATAAAAAAATAAAATCTTAAAAATAATAATAATAATAATAATTTGGCTTAAGTCCTAGAATGAGTTACTGGTAGATCCAAGGTCATAGTCTAGCTTTCTTATCCAGTGTGTTTTCTATCACACATTATTATACTGACATCCATTCTCATCTCAATGGTTAAGTACAGAGATCAGTCTAAATTGTCATATGCTTCCAGAAGTAATAATGGGGTAGGCCTTATTCAAGTATACCTGGTAATAGAATCACAGATGACACCTGGGACGTTCAGCTTATCTCTTTCTTTCTTTAAACTCCCTAAGTCCAAGATGCTAAAAACTCCCTAAGGGGATGATAATTATTCTCCACATGTTGAACATAATCATGTGCCTGGTATGTTTCTAAATGGTACCACCATTATTCTTTTATTCTTATCATTCCAACTTTAAAAAGTCAAACTGAGACTTAAGAATTAAGGTTCATGGCCTAACTGGCAAAAACGGGTTTTGAATGTGGATTTGACTATTTCTGAAACTTGAGTTTTTCCCATATCTCTTCAGCATTCCTTGACTAATTAAAAGGTAGGTCACTTTCTTAGTGTGTCTCCCCAGAAGCTGATTTTGACACAAGGATTGGAGGTCAAGTATTACATTTCGGAGGTGATCTCAGGAAATACCAGTAGGAGAGCACGCATGCGTGAGTGTATGTGGGGGGTAAGACAGGAAAGGGAAGAATATCAGTAAAGGGTGCATTATTAAGCCAGTTACCACTGTGGGCAACTGGAAGTTAATTCTGTTGGGAACTCTGGAAGTCAGTGTAGAACACAAGCCAGGGATGAGGAGACTGAGTTGTTTATAGACTCTCATCAGTCATCGATTTAGGAGACAGGAGTCTAGCATTTCTGACTTGCTGGGCATTAGAGTGGGATCTGGCCATCTAGAAACACCTCATGCAGTTAAAAGTAGGGATGACATGTAATATGATGGTGAAGCCTGGGGAGATACGAAGAGCAGGCAGACATGAGCATTCTTTGCTACAGTAGTTAATTGTCCTTGTCTTGCCTAAGCAAAACTTTATCACTTCCTTGAAACTTTTCATCACTCCATCATATTGACTCATTCTTTTGCTTGTATATGTTACAGTCACTTAACAGGTGTTACCGGATATTATATATTAGGCTGATTAAGTTAGAAGCTCTGTGCTCTAGGAACTAGCAGGGAATAGATTCTCATAAACCATGAATTTTGGAGCAATGTGATATGAGCTTTGTGAGGGACCTTGAAAACAAAGAGAAGGGCTGCGTGAAAAGCCCTGTCAAATGCAGCCCTGATCAACAGAAGTATCTGATAGCTGACCTACAGATACATGAGAAATAATAAATATTTGTTGCTTTAATTAACTAAGTTTTGGGGCAGTTTTTTATGCAGCAATAGCTAACTGATGCACTATTATGAAAAAATTAAAAATTTCCAGATTTCCTAGGGAGTTGGTTGGTTTGATTAATCAAAAAATCCAATTATGTGAGATTTTCCATCAATATCCTATACTTGTATTTCAAGAAATTGAAAATTGTAAATACACCTCATAATAAACATTAAGCTAGCATTTATGTGTTAGGTATTGTGCTAAAAGCTATAGACAAATTATCTCATTCAATCCTCAAAACATTTTATCAATAGGAATCATTATTATTGCCATTATTACTGACAGTCTATAGATAAGGAAAAGAGAGGTTAACTTGTCCAAGTTCACCCATCTAGAAGGGATGGAGCCCCTAGTTTTATTCTGATAATGTGACTAAAAACTTAGTTAAGAATTAAGAATAGCAAATTTGGGGGGAAACTTTGTAGTCTGTCATGTTCTGGGTCTACTTTCCTTACAACCTGATAGTCCTCTCAATTCCTGTACTTTCTTAGCCCTGCACAATCACCCAAAACACAAGCTGCCTTTCCAACTATAGCATATACTGTGGATTGGTTCATTCAACATCCAGTCTAACTCCTTTCCTGTGTGTTTTTCTAGAGTAAAAAGACTGGAAAACTAAAGCAAAGAAATAAATTTAAAATGTTACCTATACTTCCTATATGTGGATTAAGTACTGCTAATCAGATGTTCTAGGTTTGGATTTAGAACTAAGTTTTAGTCAGTGGGCAGAGTATTCATATGACTGGCACAAATTCTGGTGCAAGGTATTGAAGCCAGCAGGTGTGGTGGTGGCTTTTGACCTGTAATCTTCCTAACACCAGCAAAAGCAGTAGCTTTCTTATCAGCCTAATTCTGTGGTGTAGTATTGGGTACCACAACTAGAAGCTTGGACTAGCATGTGTTTTTCAGCCTTCTAATGTTACTGTGAATTATCTATACCCATCATGAAATCCATTTGTGCAGATTCAAGGTAGAGTTGATTAATTTGTCTGCAACAACAACTCTTTTTCTTATTTAGTAATTGGCACCAGAAATGGTTGTGGGCAACAGAACATCAGAACATCAAGAAAATGGGAAGATGAGATTGATGTTTTAATCTGATTGGGTTTGAAGGCACTAAAGGAGGAAAGGACAGTAAACCAGGTATCCAGTGGGAAATTAGTTATTAATTTATCACCTATGGTAACCTGGAATAAAGTGTCATACCAAGTAGCTGCTGCAATGGACCATTATGGGAATACAAGGAATATAAGGAATGTATGGGTGAGATATCTGCCTTTAACTACACTGAGTAACTTCAAGGAAAAACATGAATTACTGAAGATATAGTCAAAAAGCTAGAGATTGTCTATGATTTCATAAAATAAGCTCATCACTTGTAATCACCTAGCTGATACAGCCAGAATTCAAACACGGGTTTCTATATTACACTGTAGTTCAGTGCTTCTCAAAATGTGGTCCCTGGACCAGGATCATCATCAACAACTTGGAACTTGTTGAAAAAGGAAATGCTTGGCCCTTATTCCAGAACTACTCAGGTAGACATGCCAAGGGAGGAACCCAACAATTTATGTATATAGTATTCTCCAAGTCGTCATTCTGATGCATGCTAAAATTTGGAGCCATTAATTATTCCCAATACCCCACCACAACCACTGTAGATCTCTTACGTAAATGAACAAAGACTTAGAATTGCAATGGCAACTTTTGGGAGGATTTGGATGACTCCAGCTACTCCGAATACCCAAATTCCACCGAGAGCCTCCTTTTCTAACAAAAGTTCTCACTCTTCACAAGTCCATTAGGGCTACTCTGGGTTGCTTGAAGGCTTGCCTAAAGTGCTCAAGAAGATGTAAATTCTCTTCATGCCCCATTCTACCCACTTCTCATTGCCTTCAATCTATGTTGAGTCTCAGAACCCAGCAGAACTCAGGTGGGATAAGAACAACTTCATACCCAGGAGAAAGCTAATAAATAATTGCAATATTTTGTTCATTTATATTGACCTAAAGGTAGTGCAAACGTGTGGGAATGGATTCTGAAGATGCTAACCTAGTGAATATAGAATATTATTTTAGATCAGGATGAATTTATGGATATAGTAGTAATTATTATTAATTCTGGATTCAAAGTACTGCTGATGCTCATTGTTTGCTCAGAAGATTGATTAAAATGTCAATTCAAAAATGACCTACATTGTATGAAGCTGAGACACCAAAAATTTTGTGATATGATGTAGACAAAACCTCTCACCATCTCCTAACTATGCCCTCTAAAGGGCACAGAGGATGCTCTCTTCACCAACACGCTGAGAATGCATTGCATTGGGAGCCACAGCTTCTTTGAAAAATCCCCTCTTCAAACTGGGAAGTAAGGTGGGCAATGTGACTATTGAAACGGACTCCCTGATAGTAGTTGTAAAAGTGGGTTTCTGCGGGGAGAGGCCAGGTAGCATCACATAAAAGTCAGAAGCAAGATAGAATTTTTACCATAACACACAGTAAGGCTGGAGTGATGATTGGGGTGATTCAATGCAGAATCATCTGTGGCAGGGTCTTAACCTGTCACAGGATTCCTAAGACTGATATAGCTGTGAAGAATAATAATAATAATAACGACAACCAGCACCACCTTCTAGAGGCCTCTCATAAAACACCATGATAATCTTATGGGAGCTCACCCAATTCCCATTCTTAAGTCTACCCCCAAACCCACAGCTTCTTGAAAACAGAGGAAGCCAGGCACCCTGAAGAAAGCCCTTGTGATATCATTACAAGCCCATCTCATAAATCTTTCTCCTAACCTCCAAAAGTTTCTATAACTATTTATCAAAGTAACTGTGTTTTGGGAAAAGGAAAATAGCCAGATCTCTCAGGGATTATTGGCCTCTGACCCTGAACAAACACTCAGTCCAGAATGTTACTGTGATCCACCTGGCAGAAGGGGGCACATGAAGGTTAGGTGACAATTGGGTCTAATTCTGTCACAGTGACACTTGTGGGTCTGCAAACACATACTGTAGTTGTTTCCATATTTCCTTCTATAGAGAGGACTGAATACCCATGTTGGCTTCCTGACCCAATAAATGAGGGTTATTTTGCAACAAAGGGTCAAATAAAACATCTCAAGTTTCCCGTCCTTACCAAAAGTAAAACTGCACACCAGGGGAATTGCTGATCTTAGTCAGCATCAAAGGTGTGAAAGATGTAAGGTGATATATCCTCAATAGCTGTATTTCCTTGTCTGCCAAAGAAACAATATCTCCAAATTTTAGCTAGGTAAATCTTCACTCAGAAAGAAAGATGACATTTTTCTGCCATGTTATAGCTGTGTGTGACTACGTGACTAAGATTTTTGTCCAATGGGATGTCAGAGTGATAAGAGCAATTTCTGGGTCTTGTCATTAAAATGAAGTGATGTGTCTACTCCATTTCTTTTTCCCTTTTGTGCTGGCTGGAAGGCAGACCAAGGCATGACCCTAGGAACAGTGAGGCAACAACCACCCCTGCTGGCTTTCATTAGAGAAAGAAATAAATTTTTGTTTTGCTTATGCTGGTACTTTGGGTCTCTAGCAACTGAGCTCATCTGCTAACAAATATAGTAAGTGGTCCCTTTCATATCCGAATTAGTAGATGGCTGGTTTCATTATTTAAGAAATCGGCATGACTTTGCAAAACTTGAAGGGAACCCAAGTGGAGTTGTAGTAGAAATAGATGACTGTGGGAATGTTGACGCTGTCACTATATAAGAGATGCCAAACAAGCAGCCAGAGGAACTTAGTGAAGGCAAACGTGGCAACATAAATGAGGAAAGTGGTTGTGACAAAAAAGGATGAAGAGGTCCCAGAGGAAATGACGCTGGCAAAAAAAACTTTGCCATTAAAGGAAATCTCAGAGATATTGCACGACATTGAAAGAGGAAAGGCTAAAATGTTGGACGCCGATCCAAACTTAGAAAGGAGTATGATAATTCGTCTAGGTATAGAAAAGATGCTCACTCTGTATCCTAAGTTACACAAAAACAAGAAGGCAAACACTGTTCACGCTACTTCTGATTAGTGTTTACAAGGAAATAAAACACTTTAACGCTCAATTTTTCTAATGTTTTATATTACAGTGTTCTAAATAGATACTCATTTTATAATTTGTTTTATTTCCTAACAGAAAGAAAGTTTTTAATATTTTGACAAGATTTTTAGAGGTCACAGAAAAATTGTAATTTTTGCATTATTATTAAGATCACTTTGTATGGTTTCAGCTTACAGGTTACGGTCCTGCACTACCCTGCAAAGTGAGAACTGCCTGTATTTTTCTTTTTAAATTAATTTTATTGAAAAAGAATAAGGCATATACTCCATCCAAAGTGTACAATCATTCGTATTTGGTATAACTACCTGTATTCTTTATGATGCAGATACAAACTGGCTTAAAACAAAATGGCACCTTATTAGCTCACAGAATTGAAATGTCCATTGTTGCTTCGGGCATGCCTGGATTTAGGGCTGAAATGGCATAAGCAGTCAATTTCTCTTCACCGCAAAACTATTAGATTCCTTCTTAGGTTCTATGCGATGGCCTCCAGGAGTTTTTGCCCCATGGTAGCAAGATTCCTGCAAATGCTGTAATGCCATATTTTCCCAGGTCCTAGCCTAATGGGATCGAGTGGAGTAGGCCTTTTTATCCTCAGCTCCTGAGCAAGTTCTTAGATTCACACTTGTTTTCCTAGCTTAGGCTGCCCACCCCTGAACCCCAAGCACTGTGGCTAGGTAAATGTGATGTTCTATTTGATTTAGGCCTGAGTCTTACATTCTATCCTTGGAGTTAGAGAGTGAGATGCACTCAAACCATCAAGACACTTGGTGAGGGAGTGGTAAACCCTCATAAGAAAATTGAGGGAAATGTGCTGGCAGATAAACATTCCCCTTGGCCAAAATCCCCTCCTGCAGCTTTAATATCCTCCACAGGCTAGAAGCGCCAAGATCTGTCTCCAGAATTTATGGCCTATAATCCCAAATGCTTACTAGACAATCCTCCCTCGCTTTCCCTGTAAACCTTTCAACATCAAAGTGTCTGAAGGTGAACCCCTTGTCCCCTGCTCCTGCCCCAGCCAAATCTATGCCCTCTTCACTCTAGTTGCTCACACTAGAAACCTGGGAAATAGCTTTGACCCGCGAATCTACCTCACCCTACACTGAGTTCAGTTACTGATAGTTATACTCCTCACATCCCTGAAATCCACCATTTCTCTCCATTTGTATTTCTCTTACCTCATTTCAGCCTCCATCTTTATCTTTCACCTGGGTCACCTTTTTTAACTCAGTGCCTTGCCATCAGTTTTTTTCTTCTAAACTTTTTTCTTACCGTAACTAGAATCATCTTTATTAAACATATCACACTCACATCACTACTCTGTTTAAATCCTTCAGTGCCTCCCCATTGCCTTCAGGATGGTCTGCCCTCCTTAATATGGCTTAGGAAACCTTTCATACATCTCTCCCTACTTGCTTTTCTAGCCTCACCTCTTGACTGCTGCCTTTCCACCTCTTCCCCTATAACCTATCCCCCCACTTCCTACATACACGTGTACATCCCGTGCATCCTAAATGCTTTCAGGTCTGTGAAAATGCTGTTTTCCCTTATCCTCAACACTGTTCCTTCTGCCAAACTCTCTTTCCTCCTGATCACCTGGCTCATTCCTGCTTATCCTTAAAGTCTCAGGATAGGCAATATTTTCTCCAGGAAAATTTCCTTGATAAATCCCCTCTGCCCAAGCCGCGTTAGTAGCCCTGCTTATGCTCCCAGAGCACTCTGTTTTTGCCCTGACATAGCATTTAACTGCTCCATAATTGGTATTTACTTACCATATTTTCCCCTAGTCCTGTGCTGTCCAATAAGTGGCTTTTGAGCCCTTGAATGTGACTACTATGACTGAGGAACTGAATTCTTAATTTTATTTAATTGTAATAAATTTAAATTTGAAACTGACATTTGAATCAGTTATTGTAAAATTCTTAAGTATGTTTGGAACAACTTGTGTATGTAAGTCTACTTTTTCAACGTAAGTTTATGAAATCTAAATAAAGATCATGTGTTTCTGATGAAAATTAAGCATCTGAATTGAGATGTGCTCTAAGTATAAAATATTCTCTGGATTTCGAAGATTTTTACAAATAAAGAATACAAGATATACTATTAATTCTTCATATTGATTACATGTTGAAATTTTAACATTTTTGAGATATTGGGTTAAATAAAATAAATTATTAAAATCAATTTTACTTGCAATCCAATCATTTTAATGCAGCTACTAAAAATTTTTAAATTGTGTATATGGTTTGCCTTATATTTCTATTGGACAGCACTGACCTAGACTATAAATTCTGTAAGGACAGGAATCATAACTTACTCAATTATTTTTAAAAAATTTATAGCATTCACCATGTTTCAGGCATTATTCTAAGCACTAATTTTAAATTGTAAGCATTAACTCTTTTAATCTTTTTCACAACCTTTTTAAGGTAAGCATTATTAGCCACATTTTACGTAGGAGAAAATTTGCACAAAAAGACTAACTTAACTAGCTCAAGGTCACAGAGCTGTCCTTGAGCAGCTAGACAGTAGGGTCCATAATCCAGAGTCCACAATTTGTCACTTTGTTATACTGCCTCTTGTTCATTCTTTTATTACAGGTGTCTAGATAAATAATTAATAAAAATATAAAATTCTTCTTTAGTTAATCTGTTTATTTAATAAGAATTAATTGAACTCTTATGTTCCAGACACTGTGCTAGGTGATGGGGATTGAAATGTGAATGAAACAAATGCATTACTTTTAAGGAATGTCTGTCTAATGGTGGTGACAGCCACATAAAGGGACAATGAGAATGCAAACTGTGAAGAATATAATGCAAACTGTGAAATGCAAGGAAAGAAATATGCACAGGCTCTTTGAAAACACGTAAAAAGTGTACCTACCTTCGCTCAGAAATGAGGGATGTGATGGGAAGAGTGAGGGAAGGTCTTGAAGGATGAGCCAGTGAACTAAATGTGGATAGTGGGAGTGGAATGGTTGGTGAGTACGGTTTAGTGGGAACAAGATGAGCAGAGGTGAGAAATAGCCTGGTGCTTGCTACTGATGTGAAGCAGATGAATAACAAGTTCAGATTTACCTACATGTAAGATCACTCTGGATAAAGTTGGAGAAGAGATTGGAGGGAAGTATGACTTACAGCAGGGAAACAACAGCCTCTTGCTGTAGCCCTGAGCACAAAAATGATAGTAGCTTATGCTAAAGTGGTAGCAGTGAAAGAAAGTGTAGTAGACAAGTTTTAAAAATGTTTGAGGGATAGAACAGACCAAACTTGACATTTGATTGAAAAGAAGATGGGGTTTGTGGCAGATGCTGCAAATTACTTAATATTTATTTTCTCCTTTTTTCTGTTAAGGAACCCTGAGTTTTTGAGGTGCCAATGTATCCATTTCCAGTCAATGGTCTCGACTGGGGTGACCCCATCATAATCCTGTTTCTTGCTTTCTTAGTCTCTCTAATAGCTGGGGATAATCATCTGGACTGTTCTGATGAAGGAGCTATAAAGGAAAGTTTTCTGGGAGGTTCTTGAGGGAAAGTTTCGTAAAAGGGACTCACATGGTTACTGCCACTTTATTTTTCCAAAAATGCAAAGGTGATGAAGCATCCATCTTGATCCCATTGGGTGAAAACCAAGGGAATTGTGCTGATATTGCTGGACATTGTTAGGCTATTGAACCAACCAGCACCACCTATGTCGAGACAAACAAAGCACTATCATGTAAGGTGTTACAAATTGAGTTGTATATTAGTTGTTGCTATACACATGCTTATGTGATATGAGAATAGTTAAGAGTTTTCTCTGGTTTCTGCCTTAAGCAATTGGGTGGATGGTGCATGGAAGCCTGGGGTGAGCAGAGTTAAATTAAAAGGACATTTTCTTGCTTATGCTGAGTTTGATGAATGTGGGTATTTTCAGGTGATAAGCAGGTCATTCGATATATATGTTCATAAATTGAGAGAGATCTCTAGGCTGGAGATGCAGATTTTGGAGTCATTCACATGTTGGTATAACAGATAAATTCATCCAGGGAGATAAAAACACAATCAAAGAAAAAATATTGAGTATGGAATCATACCTTTCAAGCACAAGTATGACATATAATTCCCAGCCTTTTCCCTCTCTGTAAGATATGTACAGATCCACGGTGCTGGGGGTGGGATGTGTTATCTGGCTGCCTAGCTGGGACATGGGCTATAGTATCATTTGAATTTAGGCTGCAAGCATTTAAGAAAAGAAAAATAAAGCAGTAGTATCTTGGCTTTGGGCTCCTTAAAAGCCAACTATGAGACGAAAAATCATGTTCAAGTTGCTATTGAAATGTTATTCCAAGAAACTTAGTTAGGGGAATGGAGAAGTGACACAGGAAAAGTAAAGAAGTTGATAAAGGGTGTGCTATCAATTACCGTTGTGGGTACATGGTACTTAGTACTGCTGGGAAAATCATGGGGCTGTTGTAGAATGTGTGTCTCAGAGCTATGGCACCTGTGTGTGAGGGAGCTGGAGTATTTATACACCAATTTCTGCCAGCCATTGGCCAGGGCTGCTGTCATGCAAACAGGCAGAGAAGGCTCAGCAAAGAGATGCAGAGGCTGGCAGTTGAAAGTCTAGCCAGCACGCACACATGATAAGGTCCGAGGGGATATGGCAGGGCATTGACCGCACCTGAGAGGAAGCATAACCAAGTCCAGGAAGGTCAGGGATTAAAAATGGGACAGTCAGAGAAAGGTAAGAGTTGAAACAGCAGCCTTGGACACTAACAAGAAGGGATTGTTAAAAGAGCTAACCTGTCCTGGACATAAGAGGTACTATGCTATGAAACTGCAACTTTAGTTGCATTTGAAGAGCAGCTTCTTCTTTTTCTACTAACTTTCAAGTCTGTGTAGATTAAAAATGCATTTTCTCCTCTTAGAATAATCTTTGAGAGAAAATGAAATAAAACAACAAGAATCTCTGTTTACTGCTAAAATATTTTGCTCCATCTGTTTCAATGGAAGGAAGATTTTTAATAAAAACTCTCCTGAGACTTTAGAAGGTCAAATGAAAGTATTCATGTTGTTGTAATAATGCGTTAGTGGGTGATTTATCTTAGGCTCTACTGCCAATACATTGATGATCTTGAATATTTTATATGACAGTCCTATGCCAGAAAATGCTATCAAATTCTTGGAAGGGACTAGTACATTGTGATGTGAATTATATGGAGGCACAGGAGTGCCACATGTATAATCAGAAATGGAAATATCTTATCTTGCAGACAGTATTTTTCACAGTTTGTTAATGAAACTTGGTTTTGATAACCAGATAGTCTGTATGCAGTCATATTTGTTTCTCACTGGGTTTGAATTTTGCCATGTAGGAATTCAGAAGAGGATTATGTTAAAGGGTGGCCTGTGTGCCCTGGTAATTTAGAATTCAGCAGATCCAAATGACCTACAATTTATACAATATCTATTCCCCAGGCCAGGCTTTTCTGCTGCCTTTTCAGAGGCTTCCCATAAATGAAAATGATCCTGAACATGGTAGAACAACTGAAAGTTAGTTGACCCAGGAATACTCTGTTAGAAAGAGGATATATTATTTTAGATGTTGTAAAACACAAAGTAATTAAATTTGCTATTCTGAAACATTTGACATATTTCTTGTCATAGCACTTCTGGCATTGTGATGCTTGAAATGCCATTGTAGGATATCATGCTGGCGATCCCTGCTCTAGCATAAAACCTTATGTGTGTGGAATACATTGTAAACACCTCAGGGAAAGACTTCTTTTTTATGGAAAATCGCAGTTCTTTGTAGCACAATGCCCTGTATGCTGAGTACACACAAACCTCCCCACACACACACTTTTTTAAGAGAGCAAATACAAAAACTCTTGATGCATTCTCTCTGAATAACTTTCCTCAAATGGTGATGAAAACATAGCAAAATCATGTACAAGTTAAGTAACTGCAATAAACAGCTTTTAGAAAGTTGTGATTCAAGTAAAATTAGAATATGCATTGTTTCCAAGCAGAAATTGTCATCATCAAAAGAATTATTGAAACATACCTTCTGTAATCCTACCAGTTTTCTGCTTAAACAGAAACACAAAGAAATAAAAACATAAATCAAAAACCCTACGGGGAGCGGATGTGGCTCAAATGGTTGAACATCTGCATCCCACATGGGAGGTCCCGGGTTCCATCCCTGGTGCCTCCTAAAAACAAGCAAACAAACAAAAAGTCAACTCAGGGGAGCTGGTGTGGCTCAGTGGTTGAGCACTGGCTCCCCACATACGAGGTTTGGGGTTCAATCCCTGGCCCTGGTACCAAAAAAAAAAAAACAACCTTAACTCAGCAAGGCTTAGCATCAGACAGAGTTAGAAAGAACAGTATATGGCTTGAACTCAACAGCCTGCTTGTCAGGACATAATCAAACCTAAAGCTTGGTTTGAAAACATCCCCCATATAACCTATCAATTCCTCCCTTTGCTCCCCAAAATGATGCAGTGACAGTTTTAAATTCTTTTATGAATCCCAAAAAGAGAAAGATTATGTTTTTGAACTAACCCATTCATGTAGGTGTGAGACCCTTTTGACTGGTCTATGTCACTGGAGCTGATATAAACCGAGACAGAGAGAGACTCATACCTAGAGGAAAAGGAAGCTACCATATTGATCCTGCCATGTGAGAGAGAGGACTGCAGGAAAACAGAGAAGCCCCAAGGGCTGAGGGAGGTCCCAGAGTCTGGAATCAGCAGAGCACAAAGGCTTGGAAAAAGGTCCCAGACGGGCTGGGCCCACAAAGCAGCTCAAAGCTCAGGAGATGAGCCCTGCCATATACCTGATGGCTCACAGCTGAACTCAGGAAAAAAGCAAAGCAGCTAAGACTGGGAGAGGAGGCTGGAAAGAGACAAGCCCTATGCCTGGTTGCTCACAGCCGAGCCCCGGGAGCTGGACTCCGAGATGACGAGCCTGGAGGGAAAGAGATTGCCTGCCATCTTGTTTTACCACGTGGCAACTGACTGTGGTGAGAAAGCATCTCTGCTGATATCTTGATTTGGACTTTCATAAACTTGGAACTGTAAGCTTTTACCCTAATATACTTTGCATCGGCAGCCCTGTGGCTAACTAAGACAGATGCTGACTCAAGCCTCCTTTTAAAACATAATATTATAGTTTTAGTATACAGCTTTGGTGAGAATGACAGATCTACATTTCAGTTCAAACAGAAAGGGAAAATTAATAAAGGGGGAAGAAAATGACAAGATAAGCATTTTACAATTCATTTTATTTTTACTTTTTTTAAAGATTTATTTATTTACTTGATCCATTTTAAACCCCCCCTTCCCCATTTGCTGTTTTGTGTCCATTCGCTGGGCAATTCTCTGTGTCTGTTTCATCTCTTCTCATCCTCCTCCTCCAGTCTTCACCAGGATTCG
>JAQZBX010010187.1:0-44747 GCA_029593785.1 Cabassous unicinctus | reverse complement strand
GAGAATTTTGGGGGGAGTTTTGTGGAAGCCGCAGATGACAAGTGAAGGCTAACAGATGACACAGAAAAAGTTTAGCAACTCAGAAATGCATAAAATATATGTAGAGTGTTATATAATATATCCTTTGACCAAATACTTAACTTAAATTTTACAATAAGGTACTGTAAACACCACAGAAAAGAAAAAGAAAAAGAAAAAAAAATCAGACTTCATCTCTGGTCAAAAGGGAGGGCCAAAAATTTTTACCCGGATTTTCCAGATCGCAATGTGCCATGCCCTTAACCCTGGCAATGTGGAAGGGATAACTGCACTAACTCATAAATCCTGATTTAAATTCCAAGGGGAGAATCTATTCTTACCTATCATCACAGATTACATTAAATTATTTGCTCAAAATCTTATAGTTCATATGAGTAACACCAACATTGAAAACTAAGATTCCTGATTACAGAGTCCTTGTTTTTAAGCATTTTAATTCATAGAATGAAAGAACCAAATGATCTTTACATCTTGACCATAGATTATCAGGCCTCTTTACTTTATGAAGTAAAGAAAGTCTTCCAAAATCAATGTCAATTGTAATAGAGAAAGGAATGTATTTAAGAAGAATGGGAGAATTTGTTTCACTAGATATACCTAAAACCTTTATATTATTTTCTGGAACCCAGCAGGTTCTCAGAAAATTCAATATATTTTCACCATTATTATATAAAATCAATCATTTGCAAACAAAATATCTTGTTCCTGTTTTGAAATGTTCTATTCCAGTCATTTTCTTCACTATTTTAAAGTAGTTCATCCTTTATAATGCATAGAATTTTGTCATACCACAATGAACAAAAGGATTTTGACTTAAAAATAATTCACACCATGTCTTACATAAATTATGCTATGCACTGATATAAATAGATCAAATAAAGGGATAACATAAAAAGTCTAGAGTTTTAATATTCCCCAAAGTTCGTGTTACATTGATATAATAACAGCATAAATGCTTGTTAGATTATATTTTAAGAGGACAGGTTTTTCTGAATTTAATGAAAAAACATTAACAATTCCTGAACTTACACTGTCTGAAAAGTAAGAAAATCTGTTGACCAATGTTGTCATTACAAACCAACAATATATTTCTTAAATCATAGAAACATACATAAATGAAAGAAAGGCAAGTACAGTTCATAAAAAAAGACCAGAATATGTAGAGAACCTAAAAATAAAACAGAAGCTTCAATTCATGTACAAGATGAAAGTTTAGTTTAAAAAGTATATTATTAGAAAATAAATGCTTATCAAATACATAGCTAATTGCAAACAAAATCAAGAAGAATTGTAATAAATATGGATGTTAGACAACATTGAGTTCAGAGCAAAAATAAACCTTAATACAGTAATTTATATGCATATTATTAGAAGTTAAACATTTTATATGAATTCATGAGGTAGAGGAAAATAATGCATAGTTTAATTATTTGAATAAATTAATAAGCAGTGATTGAACTTGTGAGGAGTCATTACAATTTTAATTCTAAAAGAGAGGTTTAACTTTAATATTTCAAAATTATTTAAGAAAATGAATGAATATAATTCTACAAAGAAAAACTTAATATAAAATAAAAGAATATAAACCATTTGAAGGTAAAATATATATAATAATCATTACATAAGTTTAATAAGTATAATCAAATATTGGAAAATACAGAAAATATACTTGCTTAAATATACACTGAAGAGTAGCAAAAATTAAAACTATGATTCCAAATAGCATAGAAGCATTTTAAAAAAGAAATAATAGTTAATGTTTTAAATTTACAGAGTTTCTATTTTAATAATGGAAATGTTTTAGTAATGGATGGTGGTGATGATACTACCACATTGCAAATGCAATTAACAGCACTTAAATATATATCTGAATATGATTTAAATGAAAATATGGTAAAAAAATAAATTAAAAAAATTTCATGAAGTTAAACTACAGAGCCAAAACCTAAGTTAAATCATGTACTTTACTTAATACTACAATTATAAATATATGCTCTCATCAACTGTAACAAATTTTGCACAACAATGCAAGGTGTTGGGTATTAGGGTGTTGTATGGGAATCCTGAATTTTAAGTATATTTTTTGTAGACCCAAATCTTCTCTAATAAAGAAAAAAAAATGCAAAAAAGGAAGTATCAAACAGGAAATATTACCAACCTACTTGACTAAAAATTATTGCATGTCAAAAAATTCAAATTCATTATTAATTGTCAGCATCACAACTTTTCTCTAAAAATTTTTTTTAAAAATATGAACTAAGAATTTAACTTAAAATATATATCTTTTTTTAAAGAACATAAATTTGAAGATACCAAGGAAAAGGAAATTTTTAAGAAATCATACTGTAATTAAACAAAGTAATAGTAATTATTGAAGACTGTTGATGCATCACAGAATGGTAGGGTTTTAAATAGTTAGCAGCTAGACAAAATGATCTATAACTGCATGCAGAAACTTAAGCTGATGAATTTAAAAAACTAAAGGTCTTAAAGCATTGCAAGATGAGATTTTTCATTTTCTTTATGTACCAAGGAAACTTTCATCTCACAAGTTTAAAAGTAAAAGGAACGACCGAAGGTTATAGCAATGAGTGGGAAAAAAAAGCTCCATAATAGAAACAGAAAATTTTTATATATGCAATATATACATACATATAAGGAAGGTTAGTCTAGAAGTCAATAAAATAAATTCAGAAAATGATGAGGATATGTATATTTTCATTAATAATTTAAAATATTTTCCAAATATGCTTCAATGTTTATATAGGCATTTTTCTATAATTTTATTCCATCACAATATTTTACTTTGGTCCAAGACCAAATACTGAAGTTCTCCTTTTCCTTTTTTAGCTGTTTTTTTAAATTTATGAGTAAGATTATTCAAAAATATTGATAAAACACCAGTGAAAATTTCCAGTTGAAGAAAGTAGATTTAACGTTCAGAGACTTACTAAGGTATATACAGCTAAAAATCTGGCATATCTAGAATCTAAACACTGGATTTTTTACACCAGAAACACACTCTTTTACCCTGTTATATTTCTTCAATACAGAATAAATATTATGATTTCTGAAAAAGCTCTCCACAATAAAATTCTCTGAACTTGGAACATGCATGGGGATTTCAATGATACAAATTTCAAGAAAAAAATCCCACTTTTTTGGCATATTACTTGCCTTTCAAATCATGCATATTTATATCACACTAATGACACATATTTCAGGGCTTCCAATTGCTACACAGATTTCTAAAAAAATATTCTTGGAAATGTTCCAGACCATGCATAGCCTAATGGACGATGGCTCAACATAAATGCAAACTATGTAAATGATGCTACTGTCTTTAGAGAGAGGAAGTAAATACTTAAATAAGAAAGAAAGAAAAGATGCACTTAAATGTTCAACATCACTGTCATTTCAACTGTTTGGAGCCCTCTCTTTTCCCATGACTCTAATGAGAGCATTTTTCACCTCTTTGTTCTGAAGACTATAAATGAATGGATTCAGCATGGGGATTACCATAGTATAAAATACAGAGGCCACTTGATCCTTTCCCAAGGAGTAGGAATTCTTTGGTTTTAAATAGGTAAAAATCATAGTGACATAAAAGATGGTGACTCCCAGGAGGTAGGAGGCACAAGTAGAGAAGGCTTTAAACTTTCCTGAGGTGGAATTAATTTTCAGGATGGTAGAGAGAATGGACCCATAGGACAGAGAGATTGTGGTAAAAGACACAATTACATTTAAACTAGCAAGAATGAATATCATTATTTCAGTGCCACGACTGTCAGTGCAAGAAAGAGCTAAAATTAGGGTTACGTCACAGAAAAAGTGATAGATTACATTGGATTTGCAGAAATGCAAACTGTTCATGCAACGAAGATTAACTAATGATTTAGTAAAACCAATCATGTAAGACACAGTGATAAGGGAGCAGCAGAGTCTCATGGACATTATAACTGGGTAGTGAAGAGGATTGCAGATAGCTACATAGCGGTCATAGGCCATTGAAGAAAGGAGGAAAAATTCAGTGACAGACAAGAAGAAAAATAATTACATGTGGGTGAAGCAGCCTATGAATGAAATATAGTTGTTGAAAGACAGTAAACTCTCTAAGGTTTTAGGTGTGATGATCATTGAGTAACTGAGGTCAAGGAATGACAGGTGATTCAGGAAAAAATACATGGGTGTGTGAAGCTGGAGATCCAGGTGAATTATCAGTATCATCCCTGCATTGCTAAGTAATAAGATATGTCAGGAGAAATAATATAAGGAGGACCTGCAGGACCTCTTCAGATTCTGTCAATTCCATAATGATGAAGTTTGGTGCATTTGTATTATTCCTACATTCCATATTGTTCAACTGTTGTAAACTGTTGATAAATTAAAAGTGTCACCTAGCAGAAATGACTTCCAAACCATACTTGTATATAGGAATGATCTGCCCTTCTTTAAAATATCAGTTTAGTGATTCTAGAAATTCATAATAAAAAGTAGATTACAAAATTTGAAAGAAATAACTTAAGTTGACTAGTGTAAATCAGGTAAAATAAAAATTTGGATATTATATAATAAAAACTCATACATATGGCATAATTTGAATTAAAATTACACTATTATAAATACTTCATTTCATTAAAACATTTATGTAGATGAATATATTATTTCATAGGTATTGCTATTGTACAATTTTTTTAGATGAGAAAAAAGGCATGAAAAGATAAATGACTTATCCAGAGTCACGACCATTTAGTATTGGTCATTCTGTGATTCTACCAAGATTGGTTGAGTCCAGAAACCATACTAAAACACTGTATTCTTACTTATATTTAATTTCATTCCAAAAAATGCTAGTTATGAAATAAACAGTGAAAGAGTTTTAATGCAGCGTTTACAGTTGTTTTTATCCAATATTATTTAACACAAATGGAAATTAAAACCTTAGATGAATCGACATTATACAGCACCCATAACTATTAATTTTCAGATATATATTTTTAAAATTTTACTTAATCCAATTTCTTCCAAAATAGACATTACTTGATAGCTCTTGTATATTTCCTTTTCTATGAATCATGGCATTATTTAGTTAAGACCTATATAATATCTGTATGTGTATGTATTCTCTTCTAACAATATTTCCATTTATTGAGATAAATTAAAACACTCTGATTTGAGATTAATACTCACCATTATTCAAAGTTTTTGAAAAATGTCTTCCAGTATTATCTCTTCAGAAATTTCTCAACCTCAAGTTTTTCTCCCAAATATAAAATGTAAACAATTTAAGGATCATGAAATTTCTGCAATATAAAATTTGTTTCCTTTGAGATAGCCTATGATTAACTTTTTCCATGTATTTTTATTATTTGAGGTAAAATCAATAACCTAAACATTTCTTTCAGATCCTGCTCAAATAGAGTTCACCTGGAAATTATGCAATGCCATATACCAGGGAGCTATTGTGAACACAAGCATAGCAAAATATCCCCTGCCTTTTTACCCTGATAATGTCATGGCACCTCTTATATTGAGGATAGCTGAGAATACAACATTTGTTCATCTCTGTGTCCAATTTCCAAGGAAGATTTCTTGGCATGATGCCAAGGACAAAATTTGAAGGACTAATATATCCATGTTAAGTTTGTAACAGAAAATTAACTTCCCCTTAGAAGCCAAATAATTTTGAGCAGCAGTTTTTGGGATTCTTTGTTAAGCTCTAATTTATGAATGAGTAAGTGAGTATTTCTACAGAAACATTTAATTAACCTGTGGTTCAAAGGCCACCAATACGGATATAATTGCACATTTTCCACAATGAAATATTTTTGTTTTTAACAGTCTGATACTATCATTGGACTATCAATCCACATTGGACTATCATTGTTCATTTCCCCAAAATTGTTTTACATCAAAATTCAAAGAACATAGAGTGTGTGTAGCTCAGAGGTTTAGCACCTTCTTCTTATGTATGAGGTCCTTGGTTAAATCCCCCATATCTTCTAGAAAAAAAAATATTCAAATAAGAAAATAATAATTCATAACTGTTATAATTCTTATGTATTTTCTTTGGAATATTTTCTTTTGTTCATATACTTGAATGTATGCTTATGTGTTTATATAATTTTATTAAACTGAATTTCCAATAATATCCTGATTTTCTTATCAAATATTTATAATACACCTTTCTAGGGGAACTTTGCCACTTCTATGGGTTCTTTTCTACAGCACAAAGAACTGAAATCCACATCAAGATTGATTGAAAACTGGAAAGAGCTTAATTGGCTGTTGGAGTTTGGGAAAGTTAATCTCAAACCTCCCTCTCTAACAAATGGGAGTAGCAGAATAATATAGGCTTGTGTCAAGGGAGGAGCTTGTGTAGGGGAAAAGGAAATTAACAGGTGAAGGGTTTGCATGTAGGTTCTTAAATGTGCATGCTCTATGCTTCCACATATTGCAAAATATTTGGTCTTACATCACATGTTCAAAAAATAGCATCTAATTCCCACCCAGAACTGGAGAATTTACTATTACAATAAGGTAAAGTTTAGCTAAATTGAATATACTACTAAATTGAGACTGTGCCAAGAATGAGAAAGTCCCATTTTGTGGTTAAATAACTTCTGGGCCACTACTGACCGCAGTTATAAGCTGTTCTCTACCTGGATTGGCAGTTTCCTAAGTGGGGCAATGTTAAATGGGGAAATTGAGAAAGGTGGGAATAAGGTCTTTCACTACTTCTTAAGCAAGAATTCTCTGTGAAAGACTTTGAAAAAGCCTTTTCTACTGGGGCCCTTCCACCACCACCCGCTTTTAAGGATCATTTCACCAATCTTGGGAAATGGGGTGAAGACTACTCTGGCTTCTTCCTGCTGAGAGAGGGAATCATTTGGAGCACTAATGAAATTCCTGATCAATTTGTTAGCGATTTTGTTGATTGGTTTTCAACTTGGAAGTATGCAGAAGTTGGTAGGTGAAAAAGAATCCACTAACTATTAATCATTTGGAAATAGGGAAGATGCTCATATTTAGTATTATTGGGGCAAAGACAAGGATAAAGATGACAGTAATATTGGGCCAATAAGCTCAGCAACCAGCATTCCATGGGAGAACACTCCTAATCTGGCCCCATAAGTAGAGGCCTGATTTTTGTTTTAGCCAAGAGGTATCCTTTAGAATCTTATTCATACTTGTTTCTAGTTGGTGAGTGGTAGTAATATAAAAACAGCAGGATGTATTGGCTAGGGTATAGACTACACCTTGTTCAGCCAGCAGGTATTCCAGACCTATGCAATGGTATAAGTCCATTTTGACTGAGGAATCTAAGGACTGTTGGAGGAGTTTAAAGTCCTGGTGAGTCTCTTGACCTAGGTCACCCATAGTTCTTATGTTCCTGGCCACTGCAGCATTGTTAATGACACCTCTAGCCAGGCCCATTAAAGAGGTGAATAACAGAGGAATTCCTAAAACTATTAGCCTGTTTCCATTTTTTTCTCCACTTGTTGAAGGAGGTGGAATTTCTCTGTTTTATTTTTTTGTACCTTGCTTATAATAGCAAAAATGTAGACCCAAGTGTTACCTACCCCCCTAATCAGTGGTTACCTTTGAGATGAAAACTACTCCATTTTTGCTTTGTATGGATATAGAAAGTCCAAATCTGAGATTAATTTCTTTAAGCAAAACTTTTATTCTCTTTATTTATTTATTTATTTATTTATTTATTTATTTTATTGTGGGTAAAAATAAAAATTTTCACAATACATACCAATATTTGTAAAATGATGTATAAATACATATGCATATATGTGCATTTGTTTACATAAATGTTATTTGTTATATATATATATAGCTTTTTCCATTTGGCAAGGGAAGGCTTCTATATATCCAGTGAAGGTGTCTACAAACACTTGAATCTGTGAGGATGATGACTTTCTTTCCTGCTCTCAGTTGTAAGACTCAGTTAAGAGCTATTAATTACACCTTTTTTTGCAGATTTTCCAGCAGAAAGGGCCTCAACTTCTAATATTTCATGAAAAGTAATGATAGAGTACCTGGCACACTGTTTTCCATGGTCCATGAAACTTCAGCCATCTGTAAAAAGTTCTAGGTCTGCGTCAAGGAGTGGCACACGCCTGAGTACTTGTCAGTTGGAATAAACTTCATCAATTAGCCTAACATAATCATGTTTAGGAGGTAATCTTTCTATTCTCTTGTTGCAGTCTGGAATGAGACTGGCTGGGTTTAATTTGTCAATTACTTTTAGTATACTATTAAGATTGTCTAATAGTGTAGGTAAGTATTTGCTCAATTTTCCCATAGTAAGCCAGTGTCCCTCCTTTTGTTCTAACAATGTTAGAACATAGTGGGGGTATAAATCAACTGTAGGCTGTCTCAAAGTAAACTTTTCAAATTTTTGTAATAAATCAGAGGTAGCTGATACAGCCCTTAGACAAACTGGTCACCCTTTGGCCACTGGATGCAACTGCTTGGAAAAATAAGCCATCAGCTGGGTATTGCCTCCAAATACTCAGTTCAGGACTCCTTGTGCAATTCCTTGGTGCTCACACACAACAAATAAAATTCTTTCTTGGAGTCAGGAAGTCACAATGCTGCAGCTGAGAGCAAGTTTTTTTAAGGTTCTGAAAGACAAGTGCAAACTCTGGTGTCCATACCAGGGGCTTCTTCTCGTATCCCTTGCAGAGGTTCTTAACCATTTTTCTTCCAAGGACCCCTTTGCCACTCAGGTAAAAACCACAGACCCCTTACTAAGCCCACATTATACTGTGTATTATTTAATAAATATATAACACCTGCACCAAAACGTCCTCACAAGAATAATGTTATTTTGAATTTCAGTTCAAGCTCACAGACCCCTGGTCAAGAAATCCTGCCTTAAGGGCTTCATTTAATGGCTTGGCTCTAAGTAAAAAAAATTGTTATCCGCAGTGTACAGCAACCAGCCATGCCAAGAAACCTCTGAATTCCTTTTAGGTTTTAGGCTCTGATACTCAGTATAATATTTCCTTTCTACTGATTGAGAGAGCTCATTGCCCTTCTGATAGCTCAAAGCCAAAATATTTAACATGGATTTGTGTGATCTGGGCTTTTTCTGACACTTTATATCCTTTCTCAGCTAGTCTCTTTAGCATTGTTACTATATTTTCATTTGTGGCTTCTTGAGTCTTATTGGTGATCAGTATACATCTACATACTGAAGAAAGAGTCCTTTTCTGAACTGTAACCCTTGTAGGTCCTCAGACAGGGCTTACCCAAAGAGGGTCAGGATAACACTTGTGGTAACACAGTTCAAATATATGTTGTTATACTCCAGTATCAAGATCCTCTCATTCAAAAGGAAAGAACTTCTGAGATTCCTGCCTTAATGGGATGCAATGGAAGGCATCCTTTAAGTCTAGGGAGGTGAACCATGTGTAAGTCTTAGTAATATTCACCAGGAGCATGTAGGGATCAAGCACCACTAGGTGAATGACCTCTACTACTTGGTTGATGCCTCTTAAATCTTGTAAAATATTATATTCTTGGGCACCAGGTTTAAGGACCACCAGAATTGGAATGTGAAAATCTCATTGGGAAAGTCTGATTAGTTTTCACTTGAGAAACGTCTTAATTGTAGGTAAATGTCAGCTTTATTCTCTTATCTGAACAGGTACTGTTTAAATGTGGTGGAGTGATGTTTGGCTTTGACATTCTGTGCCTCGACTGCCTGTCCTAGGGGACCTCACTCATCCATACCTCAGCTGGCACTTATTTTATTTCTTCGGGCATTCCAAACATTCCAGTGTTCTCATTTAGTGTTCTCATTTAGACATAGCAAGGCAGCTTGGAGGGCACATACATGTATACTGGAGACATGTATGTTTACCTCAAGGTGAAAATGACAGTGAAACTTGTAATTTATTGAGTAATTCTTGGCCAAGGAGAGGAATTGAGCACTCAGGCACCTAAAAGAATTTATGAGCTAATTAAGTTTCTTCAACTTGGCATTGCAGTGGTTATTAGAATGGTTTTAAGGTTTTTAGTCCCTGAAATGCCAATGATGGGGACTGATTCATAAGTTTCCTTGCTCAGTTTTCATTTTAAGATTGAATAAATATCTCTGGTCTCCATAAAGAAGTCAATTAACTTCTTACTCACTTGGAAAGAGACCTGAGGTTTGGTGTGGGTGATCAGAATGGTTTTTGGACTGGTGGAAGTTGCTCCTGGGCCTGGTCATTTCAAGTCATTGTCTTCCTCCCTTGCAAGCTGTGGGAGTTGGGCTGCATATGGGGTGACTTAAACCCTACCTTCTTGGTGAGATTCGGGCAGTCCTATTTCCAGTGTCCCTCCTGCTGACAGCAAGCACACTGTTTTCTTGGGGCCCAGGTGGTCTTATCTTTCATTAAGCATTTCTGTTGTTCTTTTCTCATCTCAAGTTCTGTAAGTGCCCAATGGTTCTGCTGAGAGCCTTTCTTATAAAGTGGGCTTAGGCTGCATGTATTATCTTGTTGCTTCTCTTGGACAGATTCATGGTTATGAAAGATATTAAAATCAATCTTAACCAGTTCTAACATAGTCTTGCCCAATCCTCACTCCAAATTATGGAGTTTTTACCTTATATCTGGAGCACTCTGATTAATGAAGGACATGATGGTATGCCCCTTTTACATGTTCATTTGGATTGCAATTTGTGTTGGCTCTGGAAATTGCCTGATCTCCCAGAAAATGTACTAGATTGTTTGGATTATTGTTGCTCAATGACCACAGGCCTTTTCTAATACCACATATCTCTCTTCTGAGGTCAACATTACATTCAATAAAGACTGCATATCTACCCAGTTAAGATTATGGGTGGCAAACATGGAATTATACAATTTCTCCATTTTCTTAGGATCTTCCCAATAACTTGGGGCTCAACCCTTCCAATTATACAAACCTTAAGTTGAGAATAGGGCATGTCATACAGGTAGCCTTATGGTTGACTTTGATCATTTCTCTTAATGGAAATTGCTCAGATGAGGGAGGTGTTCCCTGATGAAACTGTGCACCACTTTGGGTATGTGGGGGTGTAGCAGTTTGATATTATTTATGAATTCAAAAAATAAGGATTATGTTTGTAAACTGTTCTATTCCTCTGACTGTGATACCTTTTGATTGTATTAGATTCAGCTGAGATGTCTTTGATTAAATTGTGTTAAGATTAGGGCTTTGAGTCCCTGCCCCCTTGGTGGGCTATATAAATGGACCCTCACTCAAAAAGACACTCAGAAGAATATACACAAGAAGAGAAAGAGCTCCATAGATGCTAGAGGAGAGAACTTTGATCCTGAAGTTCTGGGAAGAGAGACAAACCCTATGCCATCCAGTAGCTAAGAGAGAGTATATTAGCCAAAGCGGTTCTGATGCAAAGTACCAGAAATCTGGGGGCTTTTTAAAGGGTATTCATTTAGGGTAAAAGCTTACAGTTACAGGGACCTAAATAGTCCAACTCAAGGTTACTTCCTTACCAAACTCTGTTGCCACGTGTTGATACAAGATGGTGAAAGACATCTGTTAGGGTTCAGCATTCTTCTTCCCTCTTAAGGTTCCATGGGTGCAGCTTCTTTTTTTTTAAATATTTTAAAAGATGCTTAGATTACATAAATGTTACACAAAAATTACAGGGATTCCCATGTTCCCCACCTCCCACATCTCCCACAACCTCCCACACAAACATCTTTCATTAGTGTGGCACATCACCTGCAATGGATATACACATCCTAGGGCTTCTTTTGATCTCATCTGAAGGCTGGAATAGGTCTTGTCTCTCTTCCCAGGGCTTGTTTCTTTCCAGGCTCAGCTACTCTGGTCTCTTCCAAAGGTCATCTGTAAACTATTGTGTAAAAAGCTCATCTCTCCTCAGGGCCACAGGATCAAAGTCCTCTTCTGTGTCTATGGAGCTCTCTTTTTTCTCTTGTATCTGCTTCTTCTGTATTCTTGATTGAGTATCCATTTGTACAGTTCTCCAAGGGGGCCATGGACTCAACCCTGCATGCCCTAATGACATGTTTGAATCAAGGTCTTAATCTTCATTTAATCAAATAAATATACAACCTTTAAATTTAAATCAATCAAAGGGTATCATGCCCAGAGGAACAGACCAGTTTATAAACATAATATATATTTCTTTTTGGAATTCATAAATAATATCAAACTGCCACAGAGAAGAAGGATGTACCCTTGCAGAGATGAGCAACCATTTTGCTTTAACACGTGGCAATTAACTAGGTAAGAAATTACCTCTTATGGTAACTTGAGATGGACTCTTTCGGGCCTTGTAACTGTAAGTTTTTATCTGAAATAAATACCCTTTTTAAAAGCCAATGAATTTCTAGTACTTTGTATCAGCACCCCTTTGGCTGACTCATACAGGGGGAGAGGCCATTTCAGGGAGATTTAAGCACAATTAGGGGTCAACTCCTCCCTCACCACCCTTGGATCCATGTTATAAGAAGGAGGGAGGCCATGAGAAATAGGAGGGGATCACACAATTAATCTGAGGTTTTAGAGTCAAGGAAGGATCTCCTTCTGTCAACTTGAACCTGGCCCTAGATTAGTTAACATTATTCCATGCTCAAACATTCACGTTGTAATTTAGCTTATTGGGTAAAGCCATAAAACACTGCAAATAAGGTATTTCATTCCACTAACCAAGTCTCTTGCAACACAACTCTAGCTGCAAAATATATACTCTAGAGATACTTTTGAAGGTCATTCCTAGCATTTCCCAATTTGTACTGTGGCCATGCAGTTTTACACAAAAATACATTTCTCTTTTTAGTCATTGGTTCAAGTGTTCTAAGTGTTTCAGAATTCAACTGAAAGGACATTTTTCTTTCCTTTCAGAGCCCTGTTCATTACCCATGTCAGTAAACTTACTTCCTGTATTCTCTGAGTGTTTGCAGGTTACTATTATAAGCAATTTTAACTTAGTAGCCTGGGCTAGGTAGGATCTCTTCTACCAGGGTCTGCTCCCCTTTGTCCTGACAAACAGTGTCCCAAAAGTCCAGAAACCAAGTAACCAAGAGCAACTGAACAGCTTACAGCTTTGGCAGGAGACTTAAAATCTACACTCACAAATTCAAAACAGTCCAACTTTGAGGTTACTCAATGAAGTTGAGGAGGAAGTTCTGCTCCAATGGTACTTAGGAATCAAGGGACTATGTCTTGGTTCTCTGAGGCAAGAAGGTCTGGTGCCACTCACCTCTGGGAGTTGATGAGTCCATCAGGCAGTGGTCTCCTCAGGGACCACGGAGTTATGCCATGGTTTCTAAATTGTAGGGGACCCTTGCAAGATCCATGGGTTCTTTTGCCCAGTGCAGATAATTTATATCCACACCGAGACTGATTGAACAAGGGAAAGAGCTTTATTGACCTGTGGAGTCTATAAGAGCAATCCCAAACCTGCCTGTCTAAACAATGGGAATATCAGCATTATATCAGCTTATGTCAAGGGAGGAGTTTGTGGCTGAAGAAAGAAGATTGAAAGGTAAGGTGATTTGCAAGTGGGTTCTTAACAGTGCATTCTTTAGGCTTCTTCATGTTATACTTAGTCATACATTGCATGTTCAAAAAATGACATCTAAATTTCACTCAATAGAGGTGGAGAATTTACTATTATAATGAGTTAAAATTTTTCTAAGTTCAATCTACTATTAGACTGAGACTGTGTCAAGAATGGAAAAGTCCTCTTCTGTGGTTAACTATATTCTGCAGCCAGCTACTGACTGCAGCTATAAGCCATAGTCTAACTTGATTGACTTTTTCCTAAGTGGGACAATGTGAAGTGGGGGAACAGAAACAAGTAGGAATAGTCATTTACTATTTGCTATACAATAATTCTCCACAAAAGACTTTGAAAAAGCTTTCTCTATTGGAGCTCTTCTACTTTGATCTCTGTTACAACAGACTTTTGTACAACATGCAATTTCACATATCTTGCATTGACTGGAGCAGCATAAGTAACTTTTTTCTAGAAGTATGCACCAGTTGATGAATGGGTGCTTTCTGAAGCATGACAAAAAAAAATATGGTGGAGTGTCTCCAGTAAAGTCTGGGAATGTCAACTAATTCATCAACACAACATTTATATTGTTGTATTCAGTCACAACAATGTTTGTACAACACATTTATTATTTTAGTATATTTTTTATTATATTAAAAGATATATGAGAGAAGAAAATAAAAATCATTACTGAGATGAGTAAAGGTTTTATTCTTATATATTAGTGGCCAAAAGCTTACTTTTTCTACATACAAGTAAGTGAAATCCATTTTGGTGAATCTTTCATTAATTAATAATGAAATTAAATTTCATGTAAATTTAGAAGAAACTGTTAAAAGAAAAATTGTTTGTACTGCAGAATTTAAGGAAAGAATATGATGGTATGGGCCAAGGAATTACAAAATAATATATTATATATTTCAAGAACTTTTGAATGTACAATTCTTTAATTAATCAAAAATTCAGTGATACTGAGAAAAGCTTAGTTGTAGGTTAAAAATTCAGCATTAATTTATTTCACAATAGGTGTCTTTGGGTTTTAAGATATTCTACGTCAATCCAACGCAATAAGGTCTGCTTACTCCTTAAAAAAATCACCATGAGGGAGTTTTTCTTTCAGTATTCAAAATCAACCTTTTATGGACATTAAGTGTACTTTCAAATAATATAATAGTCAAGGAAAGAATAATTTACAAAATTTTTCATGATGAATCTTTTTTCTGAATATTTATTTGTGGGATTCCAATATATGATATCTAACAGTTAAATAATTTTGGCAGAAGATCAGGAGTAAGAAACAGAAAGGAAATATGACTTCTTTGTCTTACATTTCAACAAAATTAAAACTTTAACCCTGGCAATTTTTCAATGTCATTATTTTTAACTTCTATTCTTCCTGTACATTCTCTCAATTTTTTAATGTGTTTTGAAGCCAAGATAAGGAATTTTATAATCTCCTGAAAATTTGGGTCTATGGATATTTTATACTGTCCTCCATAAGTCTGAAATACAAAGGTCTACTTTTTCTAATAGTACTACCTTGCACAGTTGTATTCAAAGGATTTTATATATCAGTATGCATTTTTACAGCCTTTTACTTCCAACTTTCTTATACACATTGTATGGTTGAGTCTTATTTTTTAATATAGTCAATTAAAGAGCTTTTAATTGGAGTGTTTATTCCCTCACATTTAATATCATAACTCATGTGCTATTTTCAATTCATGTCATATACTTTTAAATTTCTGATTTTTCTCTCTTTGCTATTGATTAATAGTTAATATTAAATTTTATTCCTTCTGCTGGATTTTTAAGCCATATTTCATTGTATTTTCTTGCTAGACTTTTCTCTTGGGGAAAAATTTTCATTCTTAAATTATTTTAGAGTTCTTAATTTTATTATGGTACCTTCTAGATAACATAAGACACTTTGTGTCTATTCACCCACACAAACTTGCAAAATTACAAAAAAAGACCAAACTATGTTCCCCAAAACTCTTGAAAAGAGTTAAATGATTGCAGTAACAAGGTGAATACTATTTCAAGAAATAGCAAATTAATATTGGTAGGACAAGGGTAGATGTCACTCAAATGGCTGGGCATCTGTCTCCCATATGGAGGGAACTGGGTTTGATCCCCAGGACATCCCAGTAAAATAAAGGAAAATATAGAAGCCATGCAGGCCCTATGTGTGGGTGTGCCATCAGATCCCGTGAGCAGGTGAGCCCCCAGACCCCACGTGCAGGTGAGCCCTGGGCCCGAGTGTGGGCATGCTAGGTCCCACGGAGCCATGCAGCAAGATGACGATGTAACAGGAGAGTGACACAAAGGGAGAGCCAAGACAAGACATGCCAAAAAAAAACAGGATCTAAGGTGCCTCTCCCCCACATCAGAGTTTCCCAGGATCAAATCCCGGTGAAGACAGGAGGAGAAGGATAAGGAGAGAGGGCAGGAAACAGACACAGAGAATTGTCCAATGAATGGACACAAAAACAGCAAAAAATGAGGGGTGGTAAAAATGGATGAAAGTAACATAAATAAATCCTAAAAAAAAAAAAGATTGATAGAACAAACTGGCCTCTACTCCAAACTCTCCTTGTCACAGTTTGGAATAAATCTGATCTCTTATTAGGGGTCCTGGACTCTGTTTTGGAGGCAGCAGAGTCACCACTATGGGCATACTGCAGTTCATGTATATTGGTTCTGATCTATGCAGTGGCAACCTGATAGCCTGATCTAGGAGTTCCATCTTCTCCTTGTTTTCCCAGAATTTGCCCTGCAAACAGAAATAAGTTGAAGACAGTTAAAGCAAAGTAGGAAACAATCAACTCAAAGTGGCTTGGGTTAAAGTATTCCTGTCTTTATGACTTACAATAGGGCACTCTGAAGCAGGGATAGTCTATTTTATAGGGATAAGGGAGACATTCCAATTCCAGTAAACAGGGAACTTTCTAAGGCCCATAAATAAGCCCAAGAGAAGACACAGGTTTGGAAAAAAAGAGGACCCCTCACTTCAGTCACAGGCTGATCTTCTTGATATGAGATCTAACTTCTGAAGGATAGCACTAGCCAACACAGAGCAAATTTCCAAAAAACAGTGAAAGGTGTTTTTGTATTGAATTTTTTGTAGTTCCTGACAATCAGTGATATATTTGTCATATAATTAGCTGGACAAAAACTTAAGAAACAAAGAGCTCAGGGAATAAGAACTATAATTAAAACATTAAAATATTAAAATGGACTTCTGGGAAGAAGAAGGACTAGAGAATCAGAAGGATCATGTCTCTCCCAGAAAAAAAAAATAGCTAGAGGACAGATGGAGACGGTCTGGAGGACTTCTCTGGGGCTCAGGACACAAGGGGAAGGTGAGATACTACCCAGAAGAGAGAAGAGAAAAGGAAAGAATTATCAGCTGTCTGAAAAATCCCATGAGTAAAGCTGCAAATGCATCATTGGGTGAAAATCCCCCTACCTTCAGAGGAAACACCTCTCCAGACTGGAGAAGCTATAGACTTCAGTGGCTGCAGACTGAGGAGTTGCAAGAGTGCTTGTCCCCAGAAAACAGGAAAGGGATATACACAGCCAACAGTAAATTCAGATTTTGGCCAGTGAACTTAGTCTGCTGCATTGGAGGTGTCACATACTACAGGACATGTAAGACCTTGACAATGTTTGCACTGAGAGCTGGGAAGGAGTTAAAGATAATTTACCTTGTCAACACCCCCACCCACCACTGCACTTAGCAGGTTGTTGAGGAGAGAGAGAGAGGGAGCCAGTGGTCAGCCAAGGGAGATAACAGCTTCTGTTTGTGTGGCTTGGCCAGCCCTAAAGACATTGCTTCTCCACCACTCATCATGGAGTTGCGTGGAATGTTTTCCCCCATTACTTGGGGTCTCAGCTGAGAGGTATGCCAAAGATTGCCATCTCCTGGCCAGGGCAGAAAAGTGCACAAAAATGTAAAACTAAATAAATAAATAAGAGGAAATAAGTTCCCTTTACTGTCCCCCTCTCTAAAGCCCTTGAAAACTGGCCTGCACCTCATTACTGGCTCCTTAGCCCTTGTATGCACACTTAAACAAGGGGAAAACTAAATATCTAGAATAAGTTGAACCAAGAGTCAAAAAAAAGTGGAAGCAAACAGCTATGTAACAGCAAACCCCTAGGCAAGAGAGAGAAAGTGAACATCAGAATAAACTCAGCATCAGAATCAGATGCCTAGACATCAGCCAAAAATTATAAGCCATACTATGAAAGAAGATATGATTAAGGCAAATGAACAATTCAAAGTTCCAGATGAGACACAGGACTTGAAAAAGCTAATCAATCAGGTTCATACAAATATCCAAAATCAAATATCCAAAATCAAAGCATAGAGTTGAAGGACAAAATGGCTAAAGAAATGAAAAATGTTAAGTTGACACCGGGTGAGCACAAAGAAAAATTTGAAAACTTGGATAAAAAAATATAAGAGCCTATGGGAATGAAAGTCACAATAATTGAGATTAAAAATATAATAGAGGCACACTACAGCACATTTGAAATAATGGAAGAAAGAATCAGCAATGTAGAAGACACAGCAGATAAAATTGAAGCTAGAGAAGATCAGAGAGAAAAGAATGGAAAAAATTGAGCAGGGGATCAGGGAGTTGCTTGATAACACAAAGCACACTAACATACATGTTATGAGAGTTCCAGAAGAAGACAAGATGTGAAATGTGGCAGAAATTGTATTTGAATAAATAATGGCCAAAAAGTCCCCAACTCTCTTGAAAGACATGAATATACATGTTCAGGAAGCACAGACTACACCAATTAAAATAAATTCAAGCAGACCTACCCCAAGATACATAATATTTAGAATACCAGATGCAAAAGACAAAGAGAAAATTCTGAAAGCAGCCAGGGAAGAGTGAAATATCACATAAAAGAGACATCCAATAAGACTTAGTGTGAATTTCTCTTCAGAAACCACTGTGTTGCGAAGACAATGGTTTGATATAATTAAGGTATGGGAGGAGAAAATCTACCAGCAAAGAAATTTTTATCTGGTAAAATTGTCCTTCAAATATGATGTGAGTTTAAAATATTCACAGATAAACAGAAACTGAGAGAGTATGCAAACAAGAATCCAGTTCTGTAGGAAACACTAAAGGGAGTTCTACACCAAGGGAAAAAAAGAGAGAGAGAAGAGAGGCAGGCTTGGAGTAAAGCGTAAAAGCAAATATTATCAGATAGGGTATCCTAATAGGTAAAAAGATGGACAAAAATAAGATATGACATATGAAAGCTAAAGGATAAAATGGCTGAAGTAATAAGTTCTTTACAGTAATAACATTGAATGTAAATGGATTAAACTCTCCAGTCAAAATACATAGACTGAAAAAATGGAAAAGAAAACATGAGCCATCCGTATGCTCTCTGCAGGAAACTCAATTTAGATGCAAGTATGCAAATAGACTGAAAGTGAAAGATTGGAAAAAGTAACCAGAAGACAGCATGGATAGCTATAATTATGTCAGACAAAACAGACTTTAAATGTAAAAAAGTTTGAGAAGAGATGTAGAAGGTGATTCTATATTAATAGAAGGAACAATACACCAGGAAAGAGCAACAGTCCTAAATATCTATGCACCTAACCAGTTCTGTAGGAAACACTAAAGGGAGTTCTACACCAAGGGAAAAAAAGAGAGAGAGAAGAGAGGCCCCCAAAAACATGAGGCAAAATCTGGGTGTACATAAAGGAGAAATGGACATCTCTTACAATAATAGTTGAGGCTTCAATATGTCACTCACATCAATAGATAGATCAACAATACAGAACATCAAAAAGGAAACAGAGAACTTGAACAATATGATAAATGAGCTGGACCTGACAGATATATACAGAAGATTGTACCCCAAATCAGCAGGTTATACATTCTTCTCAAATGCTCATGGACCCTTCTCCAGGATAGACTACATGTTGGGTCACAACACATCTCTCAATAAATTTAAGATGATTGAAATAATACAGAGGACCTTCTCTGATCATAATGGAATGAAGCTTGAATACAATAATTGTCAGGAAAGTGTTAATTTTGCAAATTTATGGAGGCTAAACAACACACTTCTAAACAATCAGTGGGTCAAAGAAGAAATTGCAAGGGAAATTAGAAGATATGAGATGAATGAAAATGGGAACACATCTCATTTAAACTTATGAGATACAGGGAAGTCAGTGCTGAAAGGGAAATTAATAACCCTAAATGTCTATATTTAAAAAAGAAGAAAGAGCTAAAATAAAAGATCTAACTGAACAACAGGAGAAACTAGGAAAAGAACAACAAATCATTCTGAAAACAATCAGAAAGAAAGAAATATCAAAGATTAGAGCAGAAATAAATGAAATTGAAAATAAAAACAGAAAGAAAATTAAAACTAAAAGCTGGTTCTTAGAGAAAATAAAATTGACAAACCATTAGCAAGACTAACAAAGAAAATAAAAGAAAAGATTCAAGTAAGTAAAATAAGGGGTGTAAAGAGGGAAGTTACTACCGACCCCACAGAAATAAAAAGGATCCTAAGTGGATATGATGAGAATCTGTATGCCAACAAATTAGGCAACCAAGATGAAATGGGCAAATTCCTAGAAATGCACAAATAACCTTCATTGCCTCTACAAGAAATACAGGAATTCAACAAACCAGTCACAAGTAAAGAGATAGAATCAGTCATCAAAAATCTTCCAACAAAGAAATATCCAGGATCAGATGGTTTCACAGGTGAATTCTATGAAACATTTTGAGAAGAATCAATACCAATCCTGTTTAAACTCTCTCCCCAAAATTGAGAAGGAGGTAACATTACCCAACATATTTTATGAAGCCAACATCACCTTAATAACAAAGTCAGAGAAAGAAGCTACAAGAAAAGAAAATTACAGACCTATCTCCCTAAAGAACATATATGCAAAAAGGTTTAACAAAATATTTGCAAATCATATTCAACAGCATATTAAATGAATTATACATCATGATGATGTGAGTTTTATTCCTGGTATGCAAGTGTGTTTCAGCATAGAAAATCAATTAGCATAACATACCACATTAACAAATCAAAGGGAAAAAACACATGATTATCTTAAGTGAAACAGAAAAGGCATTTAACAAAATCTATCATTGTTTCTTGATCAAAACACTTCAAAAGATAGCTTTAGGTAGAATGTTTCTCAACATGATAAATGACATATATGAAAATCACATAGCCAACATTGTTCTCAAGGGGGAGAGGTTGAAAACTTTCCCTCTAATATCAGGAACAAGGCAAGGATGCTCACTGTCACTGCTGTTATTCAACATTGTGCTATAAGCTCTAGAGCAATTAGGCAAGAAAAGAAATAGAAGACATACATTTGGAAAAGAGGAAGTAAATTCTAACTATGCACAGACAACATGATCCTGTATTTAGAAAATCCTGAAATATCTACAACAAAGCTATTAGAGCTAATAAATGAATTCAGCAAAGTAGCAGGATACAAGATCAACATGCAAAAATTAGTGGTGTTTCTATACAATTGTAATAAGCAAGCTGAGGAGGAAATCAAGAAGAATATTCCATTTACAATAGCAACAAGAAGACTGAAATATCTAAGAATTAATTTAACTATAAATATAAAGCAACTCCACCCAGAAAGCTATAAATCACTGCTAAAAGAAATTAAAGAAGACCTAAGTAAATGGAAGGACATTCCATGTTCATGAATTAGAAGACTAAACTTTGTGAAGATGTCAATTCTACAAAAATTGTTTTATAGATTCAATGCCAAACCAATCAAAATTCCAACAGCCTAATTTAAAGAAATAGAAAAGTTAATTACCAAATTTATTTGGAAGGGAAAGGAGTCCCAAATAGCCAAAAAAATCCTAAAAAAAAATCAAAGTTAGAGGACGCATGCTCACTGACCTTGAAGTGTATAATAAAGCTACAGTGGTCAAAACAGCATGGTATTGGCATAAAGAGAGACACATTGATCAATGGAATTGAATTGAAAGTTCAAAAACAGCCCCTCACCTCGATAGTCAACAGATTTTTGATAAGCCTACCAGGTCCACTTTTCTGGGACAAAGCAGTCTCTTCTACAAATGGTGCTGGGAGTTCTGGGTATCCATAACCAAAAGAATGAAAGAAGACCTCTATCTCACTCCCTGCACAAGAATCAACTCAAAATGGATCAAAGAACTAAACATAAAATTCAAGAACATAAAATTCCTAGGAGATAATGTAGGGAAACATTTACAAGACCTAGTAGTAGGTGGGCATCTCTTACATCATAAACCCAAAGTACAAGCAAGAAAAGAAAACATAGATATATGGACAATTGCTATTTCTTGTGGCAACATAATGGCATCTAACAGGACTATGACTTCTACATGTTTAATTTCTTTTTTCCCGGAGGTTAATTATACTCTTTCTTTCCAAATGGCTCCATTTGCATGGGCTACTGAAAAGGCATATTTTTGCCAGTATAAATGGTGACTCTTTTTTTATTTCCCAGATCATAGCCTGATAGAAGAAGGAAATAATTTAGTCAACCATGCTGCTGAACAAGCAGCAAAAACCCAATAGCCAAATGATAGATTCTTGGCCTGGATACTAAGTGTTGACTGAGACTCATTTATGCCCCAATATTTGAGAATGGATTTAACAGTGTTAAAGAATAGGGATTTTGCATAACCCTGAAAACCCTGTTAAGTAGCCCTATAGAGCCCAAAGGAAAAGTGGATTTACAATGAACAAAGGATCATACATTTAATTGAAGAAATGAACATTTAATGGAAGAAATATCACACATTTATATAGAGGAACTCATTACAGAAAGGTCAACATATACCATACCAGTGACTCTGAATGTACACTGTTGGCCTGAATATATAGAAAATAATAGAAAGGTGGTCCAGAAGTGCTTAATCTGTGCTAAAAATAACCCCAAAAGAGGACTACCTCCTCCTGTTAAAGGAGGTCAAACATGAGAACAGAGTAAGGAGAGGACTGGCAAGTAGACTTTATCGTTATGCCACAGGCCAGAGGAAATTACAAACCCTGAATAGTGTTGGTAGACACCTTCTATGGTTGTGTAGAGGACTTTCCTTGTAGGACAAGAAGGTCTCAGAAGTAACTAAGTTCCTGCTAAAAGAAATTGTTCCCAGGTTCAGCCTGCCATATTCCTTAAACAAAGATAATGGAGGAGATTTTTTTTAACAAATCAATTTTATTAATACATATTAATAAAGTCTACAATTTATTCAATCAATTATGATTTATACAATCAATGACATTTGGTATAATCACATAGTTCTGCATTTATCACTTCAATCATTATTAAAGAATTTTCATTATTTCAATAATAATAAAAATAATAAAAAAACAAAAAACAAGAAAATTGCTCACCTCTCAAACTCTCTATTTCCCTTGCTGTACATAGCTGCTATTTCTGGCTATTCTTGCAGAATTATTTATTTGTTCATTAAGCAGTTTTTTTGAGATATATTCACATACCATATGATCTATCCAAAGTGTATAATCAATGGCTTTTAGTATAATCAAAATGTTGTACATTCATTATCTCAAAATTTTTAGAACAATTTTATTATTCCAAAAGGAAAGACTCCACAGCACCCCTTAGCATTAATTTCTCAGCCACACATGACCACTAATCTAATTTCATCTTTATAAGTTGATCTATATTTACATTTCATATAAATGGATCATATAATTTGTAGTACTCTGTGTCTAGTCTGAAATTAACATTCTGTAGTATTAACTTACCCTTGATCAACTTCAAAGAAAAATGGTCTTATATATGCAATTTTATCCATTATTCATATTTCATATAATTCATTTATATTTCACATCATATATTTAGCTCACAATAGGGTAATCATACAGTACTTGTCCTTTTGTATCTGGTTTGTTTCACTCAATATAAGATCTTCCATATTCATCCATGTTGTCATATTTCACGACTTCATTTCTTCTTACCGCTGCATAATATTCCATCATGTGTATACACCACAATTTGTTTATCCATTCTTCATTTGATAGACCCCTAGGTTGTTTCCAAATTTTGACTATCATGAATAATGCCATTATGTACATTGGTGAGCAGATGTCTACTAATATCAAACTTAATACTTCTGGGTATATACCTAGCAATGATATTGCCAGGTCCCATGGTAAGTCTATATTCAACTTCCTTAGGAACTGCCAAACAGTCTTCCACAGTGGCTGTACCATTCTACATTCCCACCAACAATGAATAAGCATTCCTATCTCTCCACATCATCTCCAACAATTACAGTTTTCTGACTTTTTAATAGCGGCCAATCTAATAGGTGTGAAATATTTCATTGTAGTTTTGAATTATATTTAATTGTATTTAAATATGGTGCCCAACTCATTCCTTTGATGACTAATAAGTGATTCATGCACAGATGAGACAGTACTGAAAGATAAAAAATTTCTAATGGTCATGTTGTAAATGTCTGGGAGAGTTCATTCTTTTGGGTTTCCATTAAAAAATAATTTTTCAGCCCTGCAGTTCTTACTTCAAGGAAAAATGATCCTTTTAATATGTTGGATTCATAATTAACAAAGATATTCTGCTTGATTTAGAAACCTGAAAATATATACATACTTTCAAATTGCTTCAGGAATTATTGTGTAGTTAGTGCTTCATTTATGGGCATATGGTGGGAACCAACACTCTTGCAACCTTGATCATAGCACTAATTTTTTCAGTCCCTCAAGGAATATGGTATTTTATTTTTAATAATAATTTTTATTTTATTTTTTAAAATATACTTATATTACATAAATGTTATACACAAAAATATAGGATTCCCATAAGCCCCACTACCCATAACTCCCATACCCTGTCACACAAACATCCTTCATTAGTGTGGCATATTCTTGCATTGAAAATGCATCCTGGGACTATGCCATTAATCATGGGCCATAGTTCACATTGTAGTCTGCCAGAATCACAATATGTTTATTACAAGTAAGTCCACTCTAGTCCATATTTCTTTCCGCAATCCTGAGGATTCTGGGATGATGACTTACAAACTCCAGCACCAAGTATAAGTTTAAATAGAAGGGACAGATGAGCCATGTGTAGGGAAGACATAAATGAGTCTTCCTCTGTCACTCTCAGGAGCACAAACTCCAAAGTGGGGCCCAATGGCAAGGCATGAAACTCCAGAGCTATCTGCCCTGACCATAGGAACTGGGTGTCTCCAGAGCCCTCAGGAGCCTCATTACTTGGGGTAGTATCCACTTTGGCAGTCTATAAGATCCTGCTGAGATGTGCAAAAGTATTACCTCTGGGATGACATCCCAACTCATTTTGAAGTCTCTTAGCCATATAAACTCATTTGTCTTTACATTTTCTTCCTTTTATTTGAGATCTTTTTCCAGTTGCATTGCTAGTTGGTGCTTGGGAGTAATCTCTCGGTGCCAGGGAGCCTCATTCCCAGGAGTCATGCTCCACCCTGGGGGGGGTGGGGGGTGGGGGGGAGGAGTGGGGAAGAAGGTAGTATATTTATATGCTGAGCTTGGCTTAAAGAGAGGTCATATTTGAGCAACAAGGAGGCTCCCAAGAGGCAAATCTTCAGCACCCCACAATAATATACTGTTTCAATTTCAAGAGCAAAGGCTCAAAAGCATAGTCATCAATATAAAGGGCCCATCAGTGGATCATCCTGCTCTGCCAGTCACTGCCCCTACACTTGGGGGACTGTTGCTGCTCCATTAGAGAATGTGGCAGAGCTCTCCATGATGGGAATTCAATATTCTCTTGGCTATTGTGTGAGTCTCCATGCACAGGGACAATGCCTTGTGAACAATTGGACATTTTTATATGCCTTATATGGATGCCTAGGTGAACTTCTTCCTATGTATCCCCCATCACTGACACCCCACACCAGTGATCCTCCCCTGCCCCAGTTGTAACCCTTTTGTGATCCAAAGCTTCTTTAAAAATGAAGCCATTAAAATAGCCAAATAAAATTAATAGGAAAATGAAATAATAAGTTTAAATATAAGAAATAAAATACATAAAAATTAAAAAAACTAAAAGTAAAATAAAATTAAAAGATTGTGATATTAAAAGATAATGAAAAAATTTTTAATTTTTTTTTTTATATTTTGCCTTTCATCACTGTAATATCTGGTGTCCTGTCTGTACAGAAGAATTTTCTTGTATTTATTCCCAATGTCTTACTATTTTTCATTTTGTTTTCAAAGAAGTTTTAGATCACAGTAAAATCACATACAGAATACAGGGGACTCTCATATACCCAACATCCTCCCCTATTCATCCTTCCCGTATTAATACCTTTTTATATGTGGATGGTACTTTTGTTATAACTGATATGCAAATAGTGAAACATAGCTACTAAACATGGTCAAAGGTTTACATTATGGTTTACATTTTAGACCATACACTTTTATAAAATTTGATGATATTTAACATGACCTGCATCCATCATTGTAAGATCATGTAGAACACTTCCATTGCCCACTAAATACCCCCAGTTTGATCTATTCTATTCTTCCCTCCACCATCCCTCAGGGCCCACGGTGACCCCATGGCTTCACTTCTTGCATGACAAGATTCATAGTTACTTACAACAACACTGAGGTATTGACACACTGGTTTGTCCTCCCGTGTTAAGAACTGCCCGTGCTCCTGAGAGACTCTTGCATCTCTATTTGTGAACAAATTGGTACTCCAGAGTATGAAAGTCCAACTTCTTCCTGCTCATTATATGGATCTCCACCCACTGATACAACACATTATGACAATTTGATCACTCATACTCTCCCTAGAAGCCTGCTCCATGTGTGCCCTGTCCTGAATGCCCCCCCCCAATCCAACACCCTAAACCAGTAACCTTTCCTTGTCATGTTGCCAAAAGAGCTTACCTAACTTTGTACTTTCAACCACATTTGTGGGTATGTGATATTGCTTTTAATTTACTCTTTTGTTAGTAGGGACAGCTCAAGTTACTTCCACTCTGTGATTCCTACCATAATAGCCCTCACTCCACAAGTCAGGGAACCAATGTGGAGATTCTGCCATTTCCTATGTCTTTTCCAATTATGCATTCTAGAACTAAGGAAATAATCAAAGAATGATTCCAGAGACCCACTGGACCCACTGTGAGATGGACTTCAGATAAACTCCATTGATCACCTGACCTTCATAATTCCTTACTCTGACTGGTAGACCCAAGAGACATTGTGGGTCTTCTGTAATTAATACCACTCCTGAGCTGGTGACTAAAAATCCCCAATATGTCTGACTATTTACTTCCCTCCCCCACCCCATGCACTGTTACCCTGGTAGAGGCTGTAGGGTTCTTTACGGAAGACTGGGAGGAAGATTAACAGTATAAATTTTTGGCAGTGTAAATAGATCCTTCTCCAAGGGGACCTGACTTTCTCTTCATTCAAAGGTCTCTGGATCTTTAAACTATCTCAAATCTGAGAGATTAAGGGACTATGACTCTTTGTCTTTAAATTCAAGTTAGACTTTTGTTCATTTGACCTAGAACGCTTCTTCTTATACAGATCAATGCTGTTCTGGCATTTCAACCTTAGGCAATGCAGGCTGCCTTTTGTTTTTTTGAGCCCTTTTTAACCCCCAGAGCTACAATTTTGAATCCAGAATCTCTGTTTGGTAGGTCTATATCAATAAATTCATCCTAATCCAACTTTATCTTCCACCATCCAACTTTTACCTTCCACCATCTTCCCACATCCTTAGCATCCATTCTCACACATATCTCCCCAATTACTGTCTATATAAATTGGAAAAATCATGCTGTTCTTTTGAAGTATAGAGGACCTCCTCATATGTCACAATTTGTACCTCATCCTTTGGGGTCTGTTGAGACTTCAATCTAAATATAGGTCTAGGAGAAAAGAGGGGCAGCAGCGGTGGAGCATGAGAAGAATTAGAATTGTCTTGCAAGCCAACCACCACAGGGAATTCTACTGCAGTTTCATCTGATGTAACAGGATTAATCTCTTCAGACAGGAAAGTGATGGTTATTTCCTCAAAGAAGATGGCTACAGGTTTATCAGGCACAACAGGATTAATCTCTTTAGGTAGAGGTAGAATGGCTGATTCCTCGCAGCAGGGAATTACAGTTTTATCTAGAAAAAACTCAGCTGACTCAAGGGTTTCAATAACACCACCATTGTCATTATCAACCCATATGTTACCATCCCAATTATCAGGATCACATTCCTTTTCAATAAATACTCCTACTGGAACTTCAGACACCCTGCAAGGTGAGGAACTTAATTTACCATATAATTCAGCTACTTTCACAATGAGACCCTAGGTCTGGTTTTTAGAAATATCAAAATGTGGTTATATGAAATGAGATTGTCTTTCAGGGTACACATAGAAATGTTCACTTCCTTCATGTGGCACATAAATTGAAATTTTGAAGACTTAAGCTCATCACTTTCTTTTATAACTATATCCAGTGTATTTTGGAACAACCTGCCAACCTCATTATACCTTTTAATTTCACAATGGTGTCAAAAACCATCTCATCCAGAGTCCTACTTCTTATAAGCATTTGAATAGATATACTCAGTGGTGATGTTTTGTAAATCTGTATTGCCAATTCACATCATGGTCTATCAGTGCCTTTGTGATTGTTGAAAATAGAGTCATGCCTTGAATCTAATCTGATTTGAGATACAATTCCCCAAACCCCAGAACCAACTCAGAAATCTCATCCCTAAGATACTGTTTCTCAAGAACAACTCCAAATACCAAAGCTGTGGTAGTCAAATTCTTAGGGAATCATAACTGATGTGAAATATATATAAATGTTGTGAGATTTTTATAACAATTGCCTCATGTGTCTGTGGGGATGGGCAAGTCCAAATCCTATAGGGCATGTCACAAGCTGGAAACTCAAATAAAGGTTTTTAATGAATTATCCATGAGAAGCTGGCTGGCTGAAGTAGGATTGGAAATTCTCTCTTCTGGCTGCTGTAATCATCACTTCTATTTTAAAAGTGTACAACTGATTGAATGAGACTTCTCTCATTGTTGAAGGCAATCCCCTAAGGTGATTGATTGTAGATGTAATTAGCCATAGATTCAATCAATTTACTGGTGATTTAAATCCAGGAAATATCCTCACAGTAACTGGTCAATAATCATTATTTTGTGGTTTGTAAAGATGAGAAAACAAGCTCACACTGCAATTAGGCACTATATTTGAGTTTTTAATATGTAATTTTAGAGGCTTTTAATCCTCCACAATTGTTGTCTTATCTCAGATATTATAGTAAAGTGAAGGTTAGCCTTGTACTGTTGCTGAAATTACTCTTTGTCTTAGTCTTTCTAACATTGTCTTTCTTAAAAACTGCAAATTTCCTCATGATGTGTGTTCTTCCTCACTGCTTTGAGTAATAAGTACAATTTGTTGTATGGCAGGTATTTCTGGAGGTTTTTGGTTTAAAGGCATTGGCAATTATTAGGTTAAAATATCCAGTGGAGAGGATAAACAACATGCATATATCCATGAGGCACTTCTTCAGAGAGATGGCTACTGCAAAGTATTGTCCAATGAAAGGCTAGAAATAAAATTTTTAAAAGCATCTACACTCAAAAATGATATCAGGAACAAAGATTCCTTCAATAGTTTCATTTGTAGAATTAGTATAGAATGTATGAACTTGAAGATAAGCCAAAAGGAACTAAGAAAACTGAAATAAAGTTAAAGGAAAACAAAGAATGGGAAAAATATCCAAGATCCCTTGGACAAAACCTGTCAATTTAATGTATAAGTAGTTAAAGTTCTACAATAATAATAGAGAGGGAATGGGACCGAAAATATTTTGAAGGAGATAATGAAATAATGGCCAAGATTTTTCCAAAAATAAGGAAAGACATGAGGGTCACAAATGTCAGCAAACCTCAAGGAAAGATGAATACAAAAACTAAATCAATGGAATCAAGTTCCATTGATTTAGATTTTGTATATCTTGTCATAATTTCCAAAATTTTTGAGAGAGAGTATAAACTACAATGATAATCCGTGTTTAGTGGCAATGCTTCAAATTCTGTTCATCAATTGTAACAAATGTACAACCGAAATGAAGGGTATTGTTAATGTGGAAAAGTGTGGGAGGGGTAGGGAGCAGGGCATATGGAGATCCCCTATATTTTTTACATACCATGTATGTAATCTAAGCATCTTTTAAAAAAATAGAAAAGGATATATATTTAAAAAAACCCACTAAATCAACTTACCATAAAACACACCAAGATTCACCACATTCAATGCTGAAAAACAAAGATATACATGCAATTACACAGGCAGTCAGAGGAAAATAAATATAACATACAGAAGAATAAACATATTATTGAGACTTGTCATCAACAATGCTATGACAAAAGATAATAGATATATTTAAAGCATTGAAATATAGAAACTCATTCCAGAATTGAACACCTACTGAAAATTACTTTCAGATATAAGAACAAGATACAGACATTTTAGGACTTTAACACACACAATAAAACACAGACATATTTTAAATATTTGAATAAATTTTGGAACAGAGATGAAGGAGTGAATTTTCATGAACATTTTGCTCCAAAGACAGAGGTGAACTTCATTTTAATCTATCAAAAATCTTATCAGAAAATTAGCAGTTATAATTTTACAAAGGAAACTCTAATATACAGTAAAAAGAATACAATCAGTTGAATGCAAAAAACATATCACCATCATTTAAGTTTAAATGAAAAATAATTAAAAACTTGGAAAATTAAAAAAAGTTAATAACTTAAATAAACATTGAATATCAGAGAAAATTAAAACTGGAATACCAGATTATGTAGGGGAATGCTTTAAAGGAATTTATAGCAACCTACCTCACTAAAATTGATGGGAAGTTACAAAACTTGGATTCATTAATCAGTCTTAGATTTATAACTTTTGTCAATTAAAATTTTTAAAACAAATTATCTAAGAACTTTACTCAAGAATTTATTTCCTCTTAAAGAACTTGTAAAACTTATAGAAATCAGAAGAAAGGAATTTATTTTTTTAAATTTTACTAAAATTATACAAATAAATACTAATTATTGAACCTTGTGGACATATCATAGAATGGTAGAGATTTCAAATGGTTGACAAGTAGACAAAAATGAAATATTATTGCAGGCAGGTATTTAACCTCATTAATTTATAAAACTACAGTTCTTAAAGTATTGCAAGATAGGATTCTTGATTTAACTCAGGCACCAAAAATATTCATCTCCGAAGTGTAAATGTCAAAATAATTAACAAAGTTTATAGTGATGAATGGAAAACAAAAGTTGCAAAAAGAAATAAAAAATGAGAAAAATTATATATTTTTATATAATATATGCTTACACATACTTAATGTTAAGATAGAAGACTGTGGACAAAGCTATCAAAAATGGTTAGGATATTTCTATTTTCTTTAACAGTTGGAAGCATTTTCCAAATTTTGTTCAATGTTCACATGTAATTTTTATATATTAGATAATTCAATCACACTGTTATATTTTGCTTTTGAACCAAATATTAAAGTCTGTTATTACTTTTTAGCTGTTTATCTATAAATAAGATTAAAGAAAAGTATTTTTTTAAAAAACAACAATGTACATTTTAATAACAAATGGTATTATGTATGCAAAATTTTACAAGGATATAATTGTTTTGATGATCTTCATCAAAACTTATTAGTATTACATTTAATTATTTCCATTCATCTTCTGATTACATCTTCACAATAACTCTATAGACTGAATTATTGTTTTTCTTGAACAGTTGTGGAAAGTAGATTGAAAGTTTCTGTGCCTTACTAAGGGATATACAGGTTAAAATCTGGCACATGTAGACAATAAACCCTAGATTTTCCCATCTAAAGCAAAACTATTTTTGACTGTGATATATTTCTTCTTTATAAAATAAATGGAAGGTCTTCTGAAAGATCTCTTCATAGTGAAAGAAATCTTCATAATGAAATTATCTGAAATTGAAACATGCATGAAGAATTTTATGACATAAATTGAGAGATAATACTATATATTTATTTGCAAATTTGTTGTCCCAAAATTCACATATATTCAACCTGCAGGTTTAACACAAATTTCTTGGATCCTAAATACTATGTAGATTTCTAAAAACATACTTCTGGAAATATTCAAGATAATGATTGGGCAAGTAAAGGATGGCTCAAGAGAAATACAACCTAAATGAATGATGTATTTTAGAGAGAATCCAAGTAAATACCCAATAGGACCAAAGAAAGGATGCACTTGAAAATTCAGCCTCAAAGTCATTTCAATTTCCAGGAAACCTCTCTCTTCTGCATGACTCTAATGAGACCATTTTTCACTTCTTTGTTCCTAATACTATAAATAAATGGATTTAGCATGGGGATCATCATAATATAAAACACAGAAGCCACTTGATCCTTTCCCAAGGAGTAAGAACTCTTTGGTTTTAAATAGGTAAAAATTGTAGTGCCATAAAATATAGTGACATCCAGGAGGAGGTGGGAGGCACAACCGGAGAAGACCTTGTGCTTTCCTGAACTGGAATTACTTTTCAGGATAGTAGAGATAATGTAAATGTAGGATACAGAGATTGTGAGAAGAGATACTATTAGGGTGGAGCCAATGAGAATGAATATCATGATTTCAGTGTCCTGAGTATCAGTGCAAGACAGGGCTAAAATTGGGTTTAAGTCACAGAAAAAGTGATAGATTACTTTGGATTTGCAGAAATGCAAACAGTTCATGCAGTGAAGTTTAACTAATGCTTCAATAAAACCAATCATGTAAGACCCAATAATGAGGGAACAGCAGAGTCTCATGGACATAAAACCTGGGTAATGAAGTGGATTGCAGATAGCTACATAGCGGTCATAAGCCATTGAAGAGAGAAGGAAACACTCAGTGGTACCCAACAAGAAGAAAAAAGACATCTGTGTGAAGCAGCCCATGAATGAAATATATCTTTTATAAGTCACTAAGTTCTCTTAGGTTTTAGGTGTGATGACTGTTGAGTAACTGAGGTCAAAGAATGACATGTGACTGAGGAAAAAGTACATGGGTGTGTGAAGCTGGAGATCCAGCGAATTATCAGTATCATCCCTGCATTCCCCAGCAGAGTACTCAGGTATATCAGGAGAAATAATATAAAGAGCAACTGCTGGATCACTTCAGTCTGTTAATCCCATAAAGATGAAGCTAGGCACATTTGTGTTACTCCTACTTTCCATAGCATTCACTGTTGTAAACTGTTGAGAATTCAAAGGAGATACTCAGGATGAATTTGACACTCGTTTGAATATTTCCCTTTTTTAAACACATTTATTCAGATGAAGATATTATGCCATAGATATTACTATTGTGCATATTTTTAGTGATTAAAAGAGCAGTGAGTATTAAGTAACTTATACAAAGTCACACCTATTAACTGTTGTTGGTGCTGTGATTCTACCAAAAATAGTTAATTCCAGAACTCATGCTCATAACGCTATATTCCTATTTACAGATAATTTCAGGAAAACAGGAAAAAAGTGCTACATAGATAATAAAAAGTGATAGAGTTTAATGCATCACATATAGTTCTTTTGAATCTAATATTATTTAATATAAATGACATACCAAGAATTAAAATCTTAGGCAACTGTGATATATTAATATTATAGACTACTTACCACTATTAATTTTCAGAAGATATCTTTTTAAATTCATTATTAAAATCAAATTTCTTAAAAATATTTTTTCAATATATTTTCTAAAAAAAGAAAGAAAGAAAAAAATATACACACTGTTTTATGGCTTTGATTCCATCAATTCTATATTTCCATTTCTATATATCCTGGTGTTACTTAGGTAATGCCTACCATATATATATATATATATATATATATATATGCATATTCTAGTAATAATATCCCCATTTTTTAGAATAATTTTAAAATATTCTAACTTTGAGAATAATACTTACCAAGAAGCAAAAGTGGTGAAAAACTTATTCTAACATTATGTCTAGACATATGTCAAACTCAAGCCTTTCTCACAAATAAAATATGTAAACCATTTAATGAACTTGAAAACTGTGATATAATATTGTTTCCTTTGAGATCACATTCATAATTTCTTATTCAGGCATTTTTTGTTGTTGAGAGGTAAAATAAATCAACCAAAAGTTTTGTTCAGGTCCTTGTCAAATAGAAAGTTCAGCTGGAAATTATGCCTCACAAGTGTATCAGGGAGCTCTTGCGAACACAAGCAGAGCAGTGTATCCCTTGCCTTTCACCCTGATATTGCCAGGAGACCTCTTATATTGAAGTTTGCTGATAATGCAACGTTCGGTCATCCCTGGGACCAATTTCCACGGAAACTCACTTGGCGTGATTCCAAGGATAAAATTTTCAGAACTAATGCATACATGTTAGGTTTGTAACAGAGAGTTACCGTCCCTTTAAAAGCCCCATTATGATCACCATCATTTTTGTGTGTATTCTTCTGTGATGCTCTATTTTACAACTGGTTAAAAAAGAAGATATTTCTAGAGAAATACTCTATCTGTGACTGAAAGGCCAGAATGTTAACTACCAGAGATGGAATAACATATTTTTCACAATGAAACACTTTTTATTTAAAAGTTTGACACTATCATTGGGAATAAACATTTTTCATTACACAATAATTACAGTACAACAAAATTCAAAGATGATAATGAAATTCATTCATAAATGTTAATCTTTAGTTGTATTTTCTTCTGATAATTTTCCTTTGGGAATAATGTTTATTTTTTATGCGAACATATGTGTTCAGATAATTTTTATCACACTGTACATTCAGCAACATCTTGATTTTATTGTAAAATATTTATAATACAACTTTAGCTATGTTAAACTAATTTCATTTATTTTGCATTGAGTAGTTCTCCATAATTACCTTCTTTCAAAGACTTTGCACCAGGCCATGAATGGGAGTTTTTCAGTCATCACAAGGAAAACATAGAAGAATTGCTCCAGACAGATTTATCATTGTCACCTAATTAATCTACAAGTAGACCATTATTGTATTCAGCCACAACAATGTTGTCACAACTTGTTTTATTATTTTTATGTATTACCTTTATATATATTAATGGAAATGCAAAATAAAGTAAAAATCAGTGCTGAGATGAGGAAAAACTTTATAATTAATTTATTGTCCAAAAGGTCAAATCAGGTGAAATGTTTTCTTGTAGCTCTTGTATTAATTAATGATAATAAAATCACTTCTCATGTTGATTTATAAGCAACTCTTATTCATAAAAACACTGTTTAAAACCCAGGATTTCAGGAGAGATTTTGATGGTATCAATGAAGGAATTACAAAATATTATATGATAGATTTAGGAAATTTGGAAATAAAATTCTTCTCTTCATCAAAAAGAGAAAAACTGATCTGGAAATTAAAAATCAGCATCAATTTATTTTACAATTTGTTAAAATGGGGTTTGAGTCAAATAGAGAATAATGGAGATTTTCAATGTCAATGTCAACTTACCAGAGTCTCCCTACTACTTGCAATAGCTCCATGTTCATAGATTAGAAAACTAAATAATGTAAGATGTCAGTGAATTATGGATTCAAAGCAATCCCAATCAAATTCCAACAACCATCTTTGCAGAAATGGAAAAGCCGATCAACAAATTTTTATGGAAGGTAAGCCCCAAATAACTAAAAACATCTTGAAAAAGAAGGATTTTGGAGCAATTAACACTTCCCAATTTTAAAACTTATTACAAAGCTACTGTAAACAAAACATCATGATATTGGCACAAGGTCAGACATATAGACCAATGGAATTGAATTGGGAGTTCAGAAGTAAACAAACCCTCATGTCTATGGCAAATGATTTTTTAAAAGAGTGCCAAGTCCATTCTATTGGAAAACATTAGTCTCTTCAACAAATGGTGTTGGGAAAACTGGTTGTTTATTAACTCAAAATGGATTAAATACCTAAATATATGAAGCAAAGTTTAAACAATCTGTTGGGAATTTAATGGGTTAATCTTAATCCATTCATATTCTTGGTGAATCCATTTACAATAAGGCTTTTGAATTTGAAGATGAAGATAAAAGAGCTTATAAAGATGGTCAACAAAGCAGTGAGGGATCTGATCAGATTACTAGAGCCATTTATGTGTAGAATAAAATTAGAGGTTGAAAAAATGGACAAAAAAAAGTCAATGGGATCCAGTGTAGAAAGTATAATGTCATACCTAGATGCATTGAAAAGTGATGGAAAAGCCAAGAATCAAGAATCATTGGCATATAGGCTTAAGTTTAAGAAATCAAATCATTTAAATATTTTTTGGTAAATTAAACTCTTTTATTCCATTAATGCTTCTTAGCTTCTGGACAGACTGGATCAATGCTATATGTCCTGATTAATAAAAGATTTATGAACACATGAGTTGACTTGAGAAGGGAGAAGAATACCATAGAATCCAAGATCCTCAAAATGTTACAAGTAAGATTTAATGAAATGCTCCACAAAATTGAGAAAACACAATGCAGCTCCAACTCCACAAAATGTGAATTTTACTAAAGAATATATTCCCAAAACTTACAGTTTAATATAAATATAGGCAGGTATTATTTTAAACCTTCAAAGAAATACTGTTAAGAAGTGTCCACCATTAGACTGGCACCCAATGCAGACAACACAGAATTTCCATGGCTTTGGAAGCATGAAGGGCAGACGGCCCTCACAGTGAGAATGCACTGCTGGCTTCTCTCAGTAGTGGGAACAAGATAACTTTTTTCAGTTCTCAGGTAATTGAGAATAATGGTATTGCTAAATCAGATTAGTTTTTCTTAATTGCAATTTATAAATTTCTGTTCAGTGTGTTAGAAGGACCCATTCATTTATATGATTTTGCATCTATTACACTTCGTAAAAGTCATTCTTCAGGAGAAAAAAAAAGATTCATTGGCTGCCAGACCAAGAACACCACATTACTGAGGAAGAAAGAATTACTTTGGTAAAACCATGATTTCTGTTTGATTTAGAGACAATTTTGGACTTCTGCCAGTCTCAAATCCATGAGTCAATAAATTTTCATTGTTTAAGCCTACCCTAATTTTGGTATTTGCTTCAGTTACCAGGAAACTAACACAAACTCTTCAGGATCTTCTGTTTGGTAAAAGTTGTTTAGCATATACACCAAAAGTACAGCAGCAACAACAAAAATAGATGAATGGGACTACATTAAAAAAAAGAAAACTTTGGTGCATTAAAATACTTTATTATGAAAGTGAAAACAAACACATATGGGAGGAAATATTTTGGAAATCATATATTTGTTAAGAGTTTATTATACAGACTATATAAAGAAACCCTATAACTAAACAACAAAAAGACAAACAACCCAATTAAATAATGGGCAAAACTTGAATAGATTTTTCTTCAAAGAAGATATATAATTGGCCAATAAGTATATGAAAAGATTCACAACATCATTACCATTAGTGAAGTGCAAATCAAAAGTACAATGTGATACAATTTTATACCCGCTAGAATACCTACTATGAAGAACAGAAAATAACAAGTGTTAGAGAGGATGTGGATAACAGTTAAAAATTATTCTTTGATGGTGGCAATGAAAAATGGTGCAGCCACTGTGGATACAGTTCAGACTTTCCTCAGAATGTTACGTACAGAATTATCATATAACCCAACAATCTCATTTCTATATATATACCCTACATAATTGAAATCAATACTTGAACAGATATTTGCATACCAATATTCATAACACTATTATTCACAATTATCAAATGATAGAAGCAACCAAAATGTCCATCATAGGATGAATGGATAAACAATACACAAACTATGCATACAATGGAATAATACTTAACCATAATAAGTTCTGACATACTCTACTGCATGCATGAACTTGATGATATTATGTTGTATTAAATAAACAAACCAAAAGGACAAATATTGTGAGATCTTACTGACATGAAATATTTGAAATATGTAATTCTATATGTATTATGCATTTCACAGCTAAAGTCTGTGATGAATCCAATTATGAAAAAGCAAACTCTTCTCTCAAGGAGTTTATAGTCTTCTTGGAGAAAGATAAATATACATACACACATAAGCATACACATGCACATATTTTGCTTTTTAAAAAGCTTCACAAAATTTATCATTGATTCCTTTCAGTATATATTTCAAATATGATGTCTAGACTCATTCCTTTGATTCCTTTGATTATTACTGAAAGATTCATGCACAATATAGTAGTATTGAGAGATACAACCTTTCTAATGATCACATGTAATTTCTCAGGAAGTTCATTCACCTGGGTACACATTAAAGAATAGTTATTCAGCCCTTCAATTCTCTTTTCATGGGAAAAAATTTCATTTTAATATGATAGCTTCATTATTAACAATGGTTTTCTGCTTGATTTAGAGACATGAACATGTCTATATATACCTCCAAATTCATCCAGTAATTTTTTTGCACCTAGTGCTTCTTTTATCTACACACACACACACACACACACATTTGTTTAATTTGTTTATCAAGACTTTGAAGTTAGAGTGTCACACTCTAGATATGCAGATATTATACTGCTATTTTTAATGGAGAACATACTCTACATTGAAAAACAGATCCGTTCTCTAAGTAACTTAAAATTAAAACCATGTCTAATTACAGAGAAATGGTAAAAAATGTTAACTATCATAGCTATATGACTCCATGTTATTAATATTAGTCAAGCACTCCTTTAGCACTTGCACCTCAAATGAAATGATACTAAATGTTTTTAGAGGAGCTTATCCATATACTAAATTTTGTTAGTTCTATGCTCTTTCTTGCTTTATCTCAGGCTATTAGCTGCTATTTATTGTGTTGGTAAAACCTAAGAGTCTTCACATCTTAATCATTAATGCTCTGCTCTCAATCTGCCAATAGCTAAGAAAACAGAACATATTACTACAACAGCATCAATTTAATATTTTTCACAGAATACATTCTGAAGTGTGCTCAAACACAGTTGGTGTGGCATAAATTTCAGGCATTATTCATATGCCTCTTTACTTACTTCCATATGTTTATGCTCTGAATATTGATGTGCCTAAAGGACTTCTTTATACAGTTATTCAGTATTCAAATCCCAACAAAAATTGTAATTCATTTCCCAATTAGTTTCTGTTATGCCCTTTGATGTTATTATTTTTTCCCCAATTACTGAAGTATTTGAATTGTTAAAGTCATCTAGGTTGTTTTAAATGAAACATGCATAAGTTACTCCCGGAAATATTTTTCTATGTATGATTCTCAGGGGAACACTTTTCACCTCTTTGTTCCTCAAACTATAGATCAGTTAATTTATCTTTGGAATGACAATGGAACAGAATACAGAGGCCACCTATGCCTGGTCCAGGCATCCAAATTTGGAGGAATAAGTGAAGGTTTCTTTATTTGCACATGATATGATATTGTACACAGAGACCCTGGAAATTTTTCAACAGAGATCCTAGAACTAATAAATAAATTTTGCAAAGTGGTGGGATACAAGATCAACATGCAAAAATCACTAGTGTTTTTATCCATAAGTAATGAACAATCAGAAGAAGATATCAAGAAACAAATCACATTCACAATAACAACTAAAAACACACATACTAGAAATAAATCTAACCAAGGATATAAAAGTGAAACAAAAAAAAACTGAAAACATTGATGTAAATAAATCAAAGAAGACATAAATAAATGGAAAGACATTGCTTGTTCATGGATTGGAAGACTAAACATCATTAAGATGTCAATCCTACCAAAATAAATCAAAAAGTTCAATGCAATCCCAATCAATTTCAATAGCCTTCTTTGCAGGAATGGAAAAGCCAACCACCAACTTTATATGTAAGGGTAAGGGACCCCAAATAGATAAAGCCATCTTGAAAAGGAGGAATTAAGTTGGAGGACTCACACTTCCTGATGTGAAAACAGATTACAAAGCCACAGTAATAAAGAAAGCAGAGGGAGAGACATATAGAACAATAGAGTAGAATTAAGAGCTCAGAAATCTACCCTCACATTTATGGCCAACTGATTTTTGACAAGAGGGCAAAGACAAGTCAATTGGGAAAGAAGAGTCTCTTTAACAAATGGTTAGGGGAAAACTGGGTCTCCATTTGCAAATAATAATAATAATAATAAAAGAATAAAGAGGACCTCTACCTCACACCTTATAAAAAATCAACCCCAAATGAATCAGAGACCTGAGTATAAGAGCCAGAACTATCAAACGCTGAGAAAGGAGCATAATTAAGCATCCTTAGGACCAATTGAACAGTTTCTTAGACTTTCCACACAAAGCTCAAGCAACAAAAGAAAAGTAGATAAATGGGGCCTCATAAAAATTAAAGTTTTTTGTTCCTCAAAGACCATTATCATGAAAATGAAAAGACAATCAACACAGTGGGAGAAAATATTTAGAAACCACATATCCAATAAGGGTTTAATATACAGAATATATAAAGAAATCCTACAACTCTAAAAGAAAGGGACCAAAAAATAATAATAATTAAAAACAGGCAAAAAAACCAAAACCCTTGAATATATATTTCTCCAAAGATGATCTACAAATGGCTAAAAAGCACATGAAAGGAAGCTGAACATCATTTTCTGTGGTAGTTTGAGTCTTTTCTGGGCTCCAGAAAATTAAGTTCTTAAATTGGTCCATTACTTTTGAGGGAGGGATGCTCTGATTGGACTGGATTCAGCTGATGGCCATTTGATGGGATTGCTCTACTAGGGTGTAGCCAAGGATGGATCTGGTACCTTTTGTTGGTGTTCTTTATAAACAAGAGGGAAGAGCTTGCAGAAACAGAGAAAAACAACTAGAAGCTGAGAAAGAAGACCCCAAGAGCCAGAAACTGAGAGTAGACCACTGAAGCCAGAAGCTGAAAACAAAACTGTCCTTAGGAAAGGGGAGAGACAAACAAATGTCTCCATGTGCCTGACCACCTACAGCTCCAACTCAGGGAGAAAGTATCTCCTGATGATGCTTTGATGTGCATATTTTCATGGCTTCATAATTGTAATTTTATGTTAATAAAGCCCCATTGTAAAAGCCAATCCATGTCTAGTGTATTGTCTTGGCAGCCTTTAGCAAACTAAAACATTTGCCATCAGGGAAATGCAAATCAAAACCACATGAGATACCATTTCACACCTATCAGAATGGCTGCTACTAACAATGGAAAATTACAACTGGAGAGGATGCAGGGAAATCAGATCACTCATCCCTTGCTGGTGGAACTGTCATCCCTGTGGAAGACAGTTTAACTGTTCCTCAGAAAGCTAAGTATAGAATTATCATATGACCTGACAATCCTACTGCACAGTATATACCCAAAAAAATTGAAATCAAGGATTAAAACAGATAGTTGCAGACTGATGTTCATAGTGGCACTATTCACAATTGACACAAGAATATGTGTAACCCAACTGTCCATCAACCAGTGAAAGGATAAATAAAATTTGGTATATACATGCAATGGAATATTATTAAGCTGTAAAAGGGAATGAAGTCCTGATACATGTGATGAACATTGATGACATCATTTTGAGTGAAATAAGCCAGACACCCAAGGACCAATTTTGTGTAACCACTCTGATTGGAAACAATTGTAATAAGCACACTCATTGAGCAGAATCTAGAATATAAATTACCAGGGGCTGGTTTGACTCTAGGTAATGGGAATTTAATGCTTAATTTGTACAGAATTTCTACTTGGGTTGGTTGTAAAGTTTTGGAAATGGATGTAAACAAAATGTAGGGGACGCTATTAATTCCAAAAAAAAAAAAAATTAGAAAAGAATAATTTAAAGCTGACTACGATGTACAGATGTTCCAGAATCCATAAAGATCATCTACCTTTAGTGGTTCCTAGGATGTTATAGGCTTTCACAGTTCCTACTGATGCTTTATCCTCTGGTTATTAAAAATGGACTTGTATTTGTCATCATTACTAAATTTAAATTAAGTGAAGAAATCTCCTAGACAGGATCTCACATAACCTCAATTCACATCTGCTTCTGCCTAATTGATTCTGTTTTGTTTATTTGTGTTCTAAGATGTGTTTATTTGAAGATACCTTTAGAGTGGAAATAATTCAATAAAATTGACTATTTTCTCAGAAGGAATGTTGTCCTATTACTCCACCAGATCAGTTCAATAAGGACAAATATTCAAAGAGTTAATTCTTAGGTGTGAGCTTTTGATGCAATAAAATAATTTTCAGGACGTCAGACTCTAGTCTATGTATGTATAGAGAACCCATACATCACTACTGGAAGAAGCACATGTTTTAAATCAGTGTATTTTCAATATATACTTAAAATCTTTCTAAAAATCACAACAAGCAAATAAATTTTCAGACACTTGTGAACTGAAACACATTTTCTTAAAAGGCAATTAAAGGGAGAAGGGGTGGGTTTATGGGAATCCCCTATATTTTTTATGTAACATTTATGTAATCTAAAGCTTCTTTAAAAATAAAAAGAAATTTAAAAAGATATCCCAGTAATAAACTGTCTCATATTAAACAGCAGTATAATGTTAAACGTCATAACTTCAATTATTCTTAAAAATAAGTTATAGCACAAAAACATGTATTATTTATAATAACCTTCCTTTAAATCTTTCAAATTAATTTAAAAAATGGTTAATTTTATGTTATGTGAATTTCAACTCAATAAAAAATGTGCAGATAACCCCCCAAAAAATAAACAATGCAATTAAGGTACTTGGAGCCACAGTATCTTAAAATTTGCTTTCCTGATTATGATCAGCCCCTGTATTACAATTGCCCTTCCCTACACTGCCCTGAAATCATCTAGTGGAGACTGGCTCCACCTCATTGTTATAATTTCTTCCATTGCTTGAATCACAATATGTCTACAACAGAATACCGTTAAGTCCACTCTAGTCCATAGCTCTTCCCCCAATCCTGAGGGGACTGAGATGGTGATGTCCACTCCACCTCCAAGTGAGAATGGGCTTATATCCCATGGATATGGTGGATGGGATTATCCTGCCTGCAGCTGCAGGCTTTCTTCATTCCCTGGGATGGCTGTTGTACATCATTGTCTCCTCACCAGGTGACTTGGGTGAGTCCATTGAGCTGTAGAGTAGGATTGCAGCTCCACAGAGATTCCAGGCACAGCTGGCACATAGGCAGGCCAGAGGCTCCAGTCTCTGGAAGTACACCTACAAACTCCAGCATCACATATAGGGTTGAATAGAAAGGACTGATGGACCATGTGCAGGGAGGACTTATTTGAGTCCTACTCTGTCACTCTCAGGAGCACAGATTCCAAAGTAGAGCCCACTGATAAGGCATCCATCTCTGGGTCTATCCCTCCTTATATAGGACCTGGGTGTCTCCAGAGCCCTCAGGAGCCCCTTTGTGTGGGGTGATTTCCACTTTGGTGTTCTATGAGATCCTACTGAGGTGTGAGTAAGCGTTACCTCTGGGATGACCTCCCGACTCTCTTTGAAGTCTCTTAGCCACATGAACTCATTTTTCTTTACCTTTTCCCCCTTTTATTCAAGGTCTTTTTCCAGTCATGTTGTCAGTTGACACTTGGCATTAATCCCTCATTGTCAGAGGCTCATCCCTGGGAGTCATGTCCACGTTGGGGGGAAGGTAATGCATTCATATGCTGATTTTGGTTTAGAGAGAGGCCACATTTGAGCAACAAGGAGGGTCTCAGGTGGCAACCCTTAGACACCCCATAACTGTAGGCTAAGGTTCAATTACAAGAGCAAAGTCTCGTAAAGCTAGTCATCAATAACAAGAACCCATCAGTGGGCCATCCTCTTTTGCCAGACACTGCCCCTGCACTCACAGGACTGTTGCTGCTCCCTTGGAGAATGTGGCAGAGCTCTCCAGGATGGGATTCAGTATTCCCTCATTTATTGAGTGACTGTCTACCCAGCGTAATCATGCCCCATCCCTTGATCATTTGAACAAATTTATATATCTTTCATGTATATTCAGATGAACTTACTCCCATGAATCCCCCATCCCAAACAGCCCCCACCAATTATCCTCTGCAGCATCCATTGTAGCCCTACTGTGATCTAAACCTTCTTTGAAGATGAAGCCCATATAATAACCAAATACAATTAATAGGAAAATGAAACAATAATGATAACTTAAATACAAGAGATAAAATACAAGGAAACTCAGAAAGAAAAAAAACTAAAACTAAAATACACTTAATGGATTGGGACATTCAAAAAAAAAGGGAAAAAACAAAAAAAAATTTTAAAAAATTATTATTTTTATTATTTTTTTATCACTGCATTATTGGATGTCCAGTGTGTACTGTGACACTTTCTCCCTCTCATTCCCCAGTGTCTCCCAATGAATCCAAAATCAACAATATGATAACAAATGCAACAGCTTGAAAGGAAATACATATTTTATTTTTTCTTCAGAATATTCCTTACCCTTTCACCAGAGAATTTTAAGGAATGGAAAAATATTTGGATTTTCAAGAATTTAGATTGCCAAAAACAAAGGGATGAGCAATGATTTAGCCTTTAAAAGACAACATAATGCAAAGTATTTTAAAAAGAAATTTGAAAGAAAAATAAGCTGTCATACAATCTTTCAAGTCAAGCATAGCATAGCATAGCATAGCTTCCTAAAAAATATCTAGATGAGTTTTGTTAGCAAAACCCAAGAAGGCCTAATGGAACAGGAAAAATTTAGAGATTAGCTCATAAAATCTTACAATACAGTTGGGAAAATGTAACTCTATAGATTAAGGCATGATTAGAAACTGATAAATGAGATTTTGTAAAGCCCAGGAATAAGCACATGCATTTTAGAAACATATATATTTGACAGAAATCTCATTATCTTTGTATTGAGAAATAAAGGAGTATTCAACATATAGTGCTAGGTTAAGTATATAGACTAGATATATTACTGTATGTGAGCAAAATGAAGTGTTTAAAGAAATGAACTATATTGTTGACTGTAATAAGAGAAAAATCAA